>JAJIYU010000392.1:0-56940 GCA_030144865.1 Tinospora cordifolia
AAAGAAAAAAAAGAAAAAAAAAAAAAAAAAGAAAAGAAGGCGGTGAGGTGGGGGGGGGGGGGGGGGGGGGGGGGGGGGGGGGGGGGGACCATGTAGACCTCTTGAATGAAAGGAAGAAGGTGATTGAGGAGATCCAACTCTTAGAGTGTAGAGCCCAAAGGAGGCAAATTAAAGTGGGCTAAAGAAGGAAATGTGAACTCTAGATTCTTTCATCGGATTTTATCCCAAGGGAAATCCAGGAGCATGGTCACAAAACTGGAAGACAGAACAGGAAGAGTAGTGGAAGATGAAGAAGTTATAGAAAACATCATTACTCAATATTTCAGCAACCTGTGCAAGGATGATCAGACACATAATTGGGGTATCGAAGGAATGAATTGACATACAATTAGTGAAGAGGACAGGAGGTGATTGAAAAGAGATTTCCAAATTGAGGAAATAAAAGAAGCAGTGTTCAGCAGTGATGGAGAAAAGGCCCCGGGCTCGGATGGCTACACAATGGCCTTCTTCCAGAAAACATGAGAAATAATGAACCAGGACATTTATAGCTGCATGAAAGAATTCCAACAAGAGGCAATAATCAACAGGAAAGTCAATGAGACTTACATATGCGTTCTTCCTAAGAAGCAAGAATCCATGCGTATGGAGGACATTAGACCAATCAGCCTCACAACAAGCTTGTACAAGATCATGGCGAAGGTGCTGGCAAACAGGTTAAAACAAGTCCTCCCCAACACTATCAGCGATCAGTAGATGGCATTTGTAAAAGACAGGCAAATTACCGATGCCATACTAATTGCAAACAAGGCAGTCGAAGAGTACATATCGCGAGGGAAAGAAGGCCTTCTTCTCGAAGTAGATTTCATAGAGGCCTATGATTCAGTCAGGTGGGGCTTCTTAGACTTTGTTATAGAGAAAAAATGTCTTGGGGAGAAATGGAGAAGATGGATAAAGGACTGCCTAACAACCACAAATTTCTCAGTTTTCATAAATGGAAAGCGAAGAGGAAAGGTGAATGCTCAGAGAGGTCTCAGGCAAGGAGACCCTTTATCCCCATTTCTATACACATTGGTAGCTGATGCTTGCTCTAGAATTATGGAAAGAGCACAGATTTGGAGAAACTGAAGGGATTCAATGTAGGGAACGATAATGTCAAGATCACACACTTACTTTTTGCGGACGACTGTCTAATGTTCATGCAGAACAACAAGGATTTGCAAATATTAACAGAAATTCTGCACACATTCTGTTATGTTTCTGGGCTGCAAATCAACAAGAAGAAATGCCAACTTTTGGGCATTAATATAAGGCATGAAACAGTGGCTAATCTAGCCAATGAGTTAAATGTTCCCCATGGACAATGGCCTATTCAATACCCAGGAGTACCCTTAGGGGGAAATCCGATCAGAATGGACTTTTGGGAACTAGTTATCCAAACAGTAAGGAGAAGAATGGCAGGTGGAAGAAAGCTTTTCTGTCAAGAGGAGGTAGATTACTGCTGATAATAATAGTCTTGGATGCCATTCCAACATACTTTATGTCTATCTTCAGACTCCCTAAAATGGTTGTAGCCACTATTGAAAAAATCATGAGGGACTTTCTATGGAAAAATAATGAGGAATACAAAAGATGCAACCTAGTTAACTGGGTTTAGGTCTGCAGAAGTATTAGTAAAGGTGGACTGGGCATAGGAGGTTGGAAAAGAAGGTCTGAAAAGAAGGAACATTGCCTTAAGAGGCAAATGGCTATGGAGACTTCAAAAGAACCCCAAGGCTATGTGGGCCATAGTGGTAAAAAGCATTCATGGATCCAAAGCGCAAGGAAAGGAAGCCGACATCAAAAGTAAATGCAGTCACCGTTCTCCATGGAAAGACATTCATAATATCTATAGTAAATGTAGAAAGACATACGTTGGAGAGTAAGAAATGGAGAATCTATCGATTTTTGGGAGAATATATGGTGCGGCAATACAAGCCTCAAAGACCAATTCCCTAACATCTATAGATTCTCCAACAAGCAAGCGGGACCAATTTCGGATTTCAGAACCAGCACAATGGAAGAAGGAAGAACTCACTGGGGATGGAACCTACACCTTAGAAGGAACATTGGAGAGAACCAGATGGGGAAATGGAGGGCATACTAACAACACTACACGGTTTTCAGCTGGAAAGATCCACTAACGCAGACAACCTTCAATGGATTAGAGAACCAGATAAGATCTTCTCTGTTAGATCTTTTTTAGAGTCTCTAAATGAAGAAGACAACCAACAACCTCGTTTCTCAATAGATTTTATATGGAAAACTAAAGCTCCTACAAAAGCCCGAATCCTAGCATGGCTCATATGTCTAAGGAAGCTGAATACGAATGATAATATCCAAAAGCATTTTCCTAATTGTCACCTAAACCCTTCAATTTGTGTCATGCGCAGGAATGAATCCGAGACAATGCAGCACTTGTTTTAGGATTGCAAAGTAGTGAAGCAATTTTGGAGCTGGTGGAACTTGAAACACAACAGTTTTGTACCTCCTGTAGCAGACAATTCTTTTTAAATCTCGGATGCAGTCTCTACTTCAAAAACCCATCAATCCTGGAAGACAATTTTGTTTGCCATATGGTATTCTATTTGAGAAGGAAGAAATGCAAGGATCTTTGAAGACAAAGAAGAGCAGATTAGGCTCATATGAGAAAGATCTAATATGTTATTTGCTACTTGGATTTTTGTTTCTAGACTAGGCAAAGCGTACAAATTCGGGGAATGTCTTTGTAATGGGGGTGACATAATTAACTCCATGTAACTTTTTGTAAGCTTTTATATCCAAATATCTCATCTTGAATGTACTCTTTTATTTAGTAATATTTACATATTCTAGTTTCTTTTCAAAAAAAAAAAAATCTTACTCTTTAGGATGAAAGATATTTTGCGTATACTATAAAGTACTAAATATTTATTTATTGGTGCAAGATTTAATCACCATGAAATAATGATGAGATGGAGGGAACATGCTATATTGGAACTGGATTGAACCATGAGTTGCCCGATACAGACCTTAGACTTGAAAAAAGAGAGAAAGGGAAGAGTAGGCTATTGTAAGAAGTAGTAGTATGGTGTTAATTAAACGCCCTTTGACGCTAAAGTTAGTTCATAGCGAAGTCAAGTATTGGTGTCATTACTACTAGGGTAGTCAATTTTTTACCTTGTAAATGAGGGTTGTGGAGTATTTGTATATTTCGTCTTTGGCCAAAATTGGTAAGCATGTCCTGTTGTGACACGTGTAATATTCTTGATAGGCATATGGCTTGCTGGGACATATTTGTAGTATTCGTGATAAGGATATGTCTTGCTATGACATACATGCAATATTCCTAGTGTCTCATAGTAAATCCAATGGGATTTGACTTGCATTGTTATTTGCTTGTAATTCTCTTTACGGGCTTGGTAAACTAGATCATTGAACTTTGTATTTTCCGTCAAGAGTCGATTTCTTGATAAATATTGTATACTTTTTGCTAGGTTGATATTGCCAACCTTGAGTCATCTCTAGTATTCACCCTTACTTGAGTCATTCTTTGACTTTGTTTAGCTTGGTAGTGCCAACTAGAATCCTATATGCTTTCGTCTTGGATGACATGTAGGCAATGAGTGAGTTGACTAGATCCCAATTTGACATGCAAATTATAATGTCTCAACATCTACTTGCTAGGGTTTGAGTTGGTAAGAGATCGGACCCTCATCTGTTCGACTATTATCTTAGGTCATTTGGTGGTCATACTTCATTGTTGACCCATTGTACAAAGGAGAACCTATTATTTATGCTTGATTGATGCACTATAAGTTATTGAATTCGATGTCTTCATTTCTGCATGGTTTTCTCTATTTGCTTCATCATGTTTTATATCTTTTCTAGCTTGGCATAACTTGTTTCTCATACTAACGTCCCTTCCTCACTAATGAATTTGTTACCCAGTACGATGATCTCTTTGGCCTTGGCAAGGAAGATGAGGAGGGGGAGTAGCAGGGAGGTCTTGAAGGGAAGCTTTTGAGGAGAAAGGCCTTTATGTTATTCCTTTCCAAGTAGATCTTTCTAGTATGCGTTCATCACCTCCTTAGCTTAACAGTTTTGGTTGGCCCCTTGCACTGGATGTATTAGTGCCTGTTGGATAGGTCGACGTGGGCTATACAATTGACAATACTTTGTTAAAATGGTTGATCCAAGCTTGAGGAGTGCAAGTATCTATGTAGAATTCTTAATAGTGTTATCCTTAGGGTCTTTCCTCGTGACTACTGACCAAATCACCTTAGGGAGGGCAAGGTCGTTCTCCATGCCATATTTTCATGTATGGCGTTCGACTTCCCCTTTGCTGCAAAAGTTGTCAATGTCTTGCTTTGATAGGCGTTATTCTTGTCCAGTTAAACACCATCCCTTGGCAATCTATCTTGAGTGCCAAGGTGCCCCGCGGAGAAAAGGATTGACCAACGTATGGGTTTGAGGACGTCTAATTGACTTATTGCTTGAAGTTCCACCTCAAGAGCAGGAGATGGTGCTATGGCACCAAATTCCATAGGATGAATTCCAACAAGACTTGGAAGCATTAGTTTAGAGGTTCTACTGACTAGGCGGAGGTTAATATTGTGCCGACCTCATTTGGGTCTCCATGTGTTGAGCTTTTAAGTACTCGAGGGTTCTTGAGGCACATAAACTTTTTTTTTTTGTCATTAAGCTCTTCAATCTCGAGAAGCTTTTCCCCAGTGGTAAGTGTTTTTTCGATTTTTGACTAAATTTATCCTTCTTTCTCAAGCCATTATGTTTTTATTTTTATTTTTTATTTATCTAGGGTAGTGTTTTCTAATATTAAGAAGGGACGGAGAAAGAGAAAGATAAGAAAGAGAAGATGAAATCGAAGAAGAGGTCGACTAGGAAGCACTCCTTTGACTCCCTCCCTTTTGTAGAACTTCATGGTAGAGTAAGTGAGGACTCCCAACTAGCTGCTATTGTTCTTAGGGCACCAAGCTTGTAGTTGACCCCTACCTTGGTTTCTCTTGTTTGGTCAACCATCTAGATTGTCTCTTCCACTTTGAAAGTTATTGAGTTGATGAGGAAGAATAGGGTTAAGGTCGTTAGCTCAAGGTCTTATCGATGTGCTCTGAGCAAAGAAGTGGTAGATGGATGTGTGCTCGATCATGGAAGGGATTAATGGTACTTAGCTTAATTTATCTAATTGCAAGATCATCCTCCCAAAAGCTTGAGTTGGAGACTTCCAACATGAGCATGTCCTTTTAGGCTTTAGCAATGCCCTAATCAAGGGTACTAAGTTATTAATTAATTAATTTATTTTTTTGAAAAGGAGTATTGAGTTATGTATACTTGTAAATCTTTTCTTTCTTTTCGTTGAAGTGTTTTGTATTTGATAGCCTTTGTTCTTGTTTTATTTTGTAGGTTATCCCTACACCACGCAAAGGATGAAATTAATATGTAGCAAGCCTCAAAGGTAGAGGCTAGGGCTCAAGCATTGGTTAAGCTAACAGGCATCACCAAGTACTTGTATGCTTCATACCAAGGCACACCAATGGTCTTAGGTTCATCGCCTTTAGCAGTTTGAACTTGATGGTACTTGGATCGCAAATCGACATTCATAAAGTAGGAAGCTATCCATAGTTAATAAAAATATTCATCAATTAAAGAAATGGGTCATTTGATTTGAACGAATACCTTGTTCAATACTCTATTGGTCTACACATCTCTAGATAGCCATTGTGTTTCTTCTATATAGGATTTGGTAACCCATAGGGAGCTTTTGACGAACTAATAGAACCTGAGTGAATGAGCTCATTTAGTTGCTTTTATAGGTCAACCAACGCCAAAGGTACCATTTTAGACCTACCTAGACCTCACCTCTTCTTATGAAAATTTATCGTCTAACTCTACCTTTTTGCCTTGACAAAATTGCATTTGGTATTGGTATAGGCTTTGAAGCCTTTTCATGGTTGTCTACCACCAACTTAGCCAGATATGTCCCCTCCCCCCCCCCCTTCTTAAAACCTTTCTTGAGCAAGAGAGTTGAATTTTTCTCATCTCTTAATCCAACTACCGCGGTTGGAATCATGCAAGGAGTATGTTTTTGGATGCACAAAGTTTATGCAACACATTGACATTGCCTTAGATTCATTTGGGAACTCTATGTCCAATATCACCTTAAAATCATCCATGGTAATGACCATAATATTTTTCCTCCCTAATCGCTTGCCTACCTCTGTGTGTGTAACCTTCGCCACATTAGATCAGCATTGTGGAAGAAAGACAAGTTTGATCTTGCTCAAGTTCCGTTCCAACTTGGGAACCAAGTGTTCAACTTAACCCATAGCAATGAAGTTTTGAGTAGCTTGTGTCTACCATGGCATGAGTAGTCATGCCATTAGTCTCGAGTTCAATGAACATCAATTCTTTGGACATTCATCTGCTTCTCTTCAACTTGTCCCTTCAAGACATTTAGTAATTGAGAAGCACTCATCCTCGATTTCTCTGAGTTATTCTTCGAGGCATGATGTTGGGAAGTCCCCGTAGATTGCAATGCGCTCGAGGGACCTTTTTTTTTTTGGTTGGGGGGTAGGGGAGGCCTCCTTAAATATGAGAAAAATTGTGGTAAGGACATAACTTGTTTGGAGGATAAATTGGGGTCCCCTTACTAAAATAATTCTTCTGCTTACTTCTACTACTCTCATCCTTCCCACACCAAGATCTGGAGTTGTTGCCATTTGTAAGCTTTTTCTTCTCAACAGGGTTCATACGATATCAAGTTTTGCAACGTTAAACCATCTACGAAAAAGAATTATGTTCTTCTCACATGTCATAAGTTTCAAATATGAGATTAGAAAATTAATTAATATATTCATGGATGGTGCTTGAGTGTTGTAGCGCGTCTTGCCAAAACTCCTATGTACTTTGAAAGAAATTGGTGCTTTGAGTTCTCTCTTAAGAGCTTCCTAAGTATCTATAAAGACCTCATTGTTCTAAATATTTCTAGAACAGTTTCTCCACCATGACTAGACATCGCCAATTTGGTACATGGTAGCTATGGAGACCTTATCTTCATTGGTTTGACTTCACGATATTAATACTGGTTAGGTTGAATAGAACGTTTTCTAGTTCTTTTGCATGTCAAGCTCCACCAAAATGCTTTGGTTTTGATAGCTTCACCTTTTTCTCGAGCTTAGTCTCCTTGAACCATTTGTCTTTGCTAGTCTAGTGAGAACATTCATCCTAGCATTCATTTCTTCAAGTTGTTGTGAACCTTATCGAATACACCTTGGGTCTCCTCATTCATGGCATTAGTGCCCTTGCTATAAGACTGATAGCTTCGCATAAGTTCCTTTACTTTTGCAACTAATTGTTCAAGGCTAGTTGTCATCTTTGCCATTTGTGTTGCTTGGTTTTCTTGTTCTTCCAACCGTCTTTTATTTGATGTGCTTTGGTAAAGTCGTTTTTTGCTTTGATATGACTTGTGTAGGTTAGTAGTGTGGTAAGGTAGTTTTTGTGGCTCACTTGGCAAAGTTAGTTGGTAGGGTCAACCAACGTATAAGTAAAGAGCAATGGCAACACGGGAGAGCAAACAATAAGTAATATGAAGAATATTTGTATTAATCTCAAGTAAATGTTTTAAAATTTTGGGTTTATACGTATTCACACATGTGCCTCCTGAGGAGAGCAACTACGGCTAGAGCATTGCACAATTAAGAATAGTAGGCAACAAGGACGCATGTTGGTAGATTTACAACAAACACTTCAGTATAAGGGACACCTTGGCACTACTTCAATACCTCTAGGTGACTACCACCATCCTTACACGATATATATATTAAGCTTTTTAGCCTAATTTCAAAAGAATACATCAAAATGTGGGGCCAATCACTGGTTAAGTTAAAAAAAAAATACCTCCAAGTACGAACAAAAAGGTATGATAGTGCGTGGGACAACATGATTATGATGAGGGGCATTCCCATATTTGTATACACTATGATCCTTGCATGAACAACCTATTTCCTTGTTCGTTAGTTCTAATCTAACACCGCCAAACAAGAGCCTTTCATGGACTTTTCATTTCATTAAAGCCTTAACCTACATAGGGGTTAGACCAAGATAACAAACCTCTTTAACAAGATTAGACCAATTGCAGGCGGAAGACTCATACAAGGCAGAGCCTACTGGAGGATAATAGCAATAGTAGAGTCTTTAACAATGTCTGTAAAGATAGTACTAGGATTTGGGAAAGATCTAACAGTTTGTTTTGTAATTGGATCTACACCACAAAACTAAGCAAGGGATATAGTTTCGGGGAATAGTTAGAAAATTGGCTCAATATTTTGTACTCCTTGTAACTTGCAGTTGGCCAGATTCCTCATAGTTATATTTAGTAATATAATCTATAGTTTCTTTTCAAAAAAAAAAAAAAAAAGAAGCAAGATTAGACCAATTATATATGTCAACTCCCTGGGCCATTTTTATTGGAAACTAGAACCAAATGGCCTATTCTCATGCAAACCTTTGTTGAAGGCTTCTATTCCTCATTCTCTTAACCTCAACTTCACTCCCCATTATTAGCATTTCCTATGGAAAACACACATTCCATTGAAAGTTGAAAGTTTTTGGACGACTATTGACTCTTAGGGGATAATACACTGGATTTGTTACGAAGGAGACTTCCTAACATGTATTTGTGTTTTCGTTGTTGTGTTTATATTTTCAGGGTGATGAATATTTGAAACACTTATTCTTGTAATGTTCTTAAGCTAGGTAGATTTGGGATAAATGGTATTGGTTCTCAGGGGTGAGATCCCTTGTTAGCTCTTATCTGACATTGCCAAAAAAATAGCTTTTACGGAACTTTCGTTTCTCAAAAGCCTCAACCTATTGGAATTAGACCAAGATAACAAACTTCTTTGGCTAAATTAGATTAGCTACATGTGTCAACTCCCCAAGCTATTTTTATTCAAAATTAGAACCAAATGACCTATTAATCATGCAAATTCATTGTCGTAAGCCTCCATTCCTCATCCTTTCAACCTGATGTTTGCTATCCATTATTGGTATTCATATGAAAAACGCACAATCCATTGAAAGTGAACGTTTTTCATGTCTATTTTCTCTTAAGTGATACAACGGATTTGTTACCATGGAGACTTTCTAACATGTAAGAAGGAATGTAATAAAAGTTTTTGAAGAGTTATATAATTCAGAAGTGATTGACATTAAGACCAATGAGACATACATTTGCTCAATTCCAAGGAAATGAAAATCATGGAGAATAAGGGACTTTAGACCAATTAACTTCGTGACCAATTTATTATATAAAATTATTGCATAGGTGTTGGCTAAAAGACTTATGTCAGTGCTACATATGACAGTGGAGGACATGCAAGCAACATTCATTCAAGGGTGACAAATTCTCAATGCCTTAGTGATAGCAAACGAGGCACGAAGGAGTATATGAGGGGAGGGAAATAAGGAGTAGCATTTAAGATAGATTTTGAGAAGGCCTATGACACGGTGGATTGGAGATTCTTAATGTTTATGCTATAGAAAAAGGGGTTTGGGGAGAGATAAATAAATTGGATAATGGGATGTATTTCCTCAGTAACATTAGTAGTATTGATAAACGGTGGACCAAAGGGAAGGATAAAAGCAAATAGAGGGCTTAGACGAAGAGATCTACTGTCACCTTTTTTATTGACCCTAGTAGTAGATTGTATGAGTAGATTGTTGACAATGGCCCACAAACAAAAGACCATAGAAGGATTTGGTCTTGGCAAAGGAAAGGTGGAGATGTTGCATCTACAATACACGAATGACATGATGCTTTTGCTGAAGGGAAAGGTAGAAAATCTCTTGGCAACATATAAGATATTGCAACGTTTTAGAGGGACGTCTGGATTGCATATTACCATGACAAAGAGCCAAGTTGCAAGAATTACCATGGAGGAGGAACTGTAATTCAAGATGGTAAAATGGGTAGAGTGCTTGGTTGGTGAATGGCCTCGTAACTATTTGGGACTTCCATTGGATGGCAATCCCAATAACACAAAGTTTGGGGAATTGGTATTCAACAAAATATCATATAGGTTGGGGGTATGGAAGGGGGCATTCTTGTCAAAAGGGGGAGACTAACATTGATTAGGGCGGTACTAATAGTGTTACCCACATATTATTTGTCCTTTTTTAGAATTTCGAAAGGCATTGCTAAAACCATTGAAAAGAAACTAAAGGATTTTTATTTTTTATAGAAGAGAAAGAAAGGGTAGATAGCCCTAAAATTAGTGAAGTGGGAGATGGTGTGAAGAACCAATGAGGATGGAGGATTGACATTTGGAAACATTAGAAAAAGGAACATTGCATTGTGTAGCAAATGGATGTGGAGACTAGCAAACGTGCCAAACATATTATGGGCCAGGGTAATACGTAACATATATGGGTGCATTATACCATTTGAGTATGACATTAGGAGGAGGAAAGCAAGGAATGCGAAATTTCGAAGCCCATATAAATTCATGTGGTCTCTAGAACAATAGGTGGTAGGTACTACTGGTTAAGAGTGGGCAATGGTCAACAATTCCTCTTTTGGGATGACCCATGGCTAGGCACATTGCCTTTAGTAGCAAGTTTTCCCACATTATATGAGCTGTCCATTGGCAGAAATAAGTCAACAACACATTTTGTGGAGGCTGGAATTTCGGAGGATCAGAGCATCTCATGGAATCTTTACTTATCAAGGAACCCTGCAGATAGAGAGTTATAGAGCATTCTAGTTTCAGTGAGTGTACATGCAACAACTTGGATGTCTTAGGTGGATGATTCCCTCTCATGGACGTTATGTAACACATGTAGATTCTTGATTGAGTCCTTTCTCAAGGCGTTATGTCCTGAAATTCCATCACCCATACAAGTTGTCTACAAAATGATGTGAGCAACCAAAGTTCCCTCCAAGGTGAGGTTTTTTGGATGGTTAGTTGCACATGGAAACATAAATACTAATGATGTTCTGCAGAAGAAAGTACCTAACTGGACGATATCATAAGTATGCCTTATGTGTATGGAGAATGAAGAAAGCATCAATCGCATATTCATAGATTGCGCGGTATAGAAGATCGACTTATTTGGGGAAAATCTTCACACTGAGTCGCATGCCATCCTCATAAGCAACATGTAGAACAGGCTTGATCACTTTCTATTTCTCCATATGGCTATTATGTTTGGAAAGGAATAGTAGGGTGTTAGTTTTGGGAGAACACCAACATGTGGAGAAGCTTTGGGAGAACACCAAGATCAAAGCTATGTGATGGGTGTTAGTTTCTCCTTGGAGCAAAAAGATACCCATCCTAGGGTGGATGCTCAATTGGTGATCATGTTTATATTGTTTAAATTAAATGCAATATTGAATAGGCATAGGGGGTATGAAAACATAAACACATACTCAACAACGAATGTAGTTCAAAAAATGATCAATGAATTCTTTTTTTTTTTTTCTCAAAAATAGAAAAAAAAGGACTAATTCACAACTTAAAAAAATAGACTATTGTTGATCTGTGTCTTGATCTCTTCCTTCAGGTTAGAACATATTTTGATATTGTGAACAATCTTGTTGATCTGGATAATACTTATTCTTCTCTATGTCTGCTGGTGTTGCCACTTTTTTGGCCACCGTGCGTAGTCTCTGTTCTGGATCTCTTGCAACACATGCTCTTGGGATGTGTTCAAATGAGCGTCGGTGGTGTTGACACTTTAGGGTGTCTTATAGCTCATTTAATCATTCAGATTAAGATCTAACCTCTTGCCATTGCAATAGCCTTCTTTTGGTTTCTCTATTTGTCCCCTTTTCTCTTTTTTTCTTTGCTCAAGACTTTTGACAAGCTTCTCATTTGCTCACTTAGCTTCATTCTGCTCATGAACATTGATCTACTTCATTGCCCAATGCAGAAGTTCCTTATAGGTCATAGCCTTTATTCTTTCCCAATTAGCAGTGGAACTTACCAATTCGGAGGCCTGCCTTGCAGCCATCAAATTTGTTGACCTGTATGGCCTTGTTGTTGAATAGGTCGAGGTAGTCCTTCAAACTTTCTTGTGGCCTTTGTTTGATGGCTAGAAGGTTATATACAAACTTCTCTTACTCTTCTTGCCCCCACAACGCTTTCTTGTTATAAAGGTGGCCACAGAGTAAATCAAACCTTGTTGGAGTTTTTCAACACCGCTTCCTAGCTAGTCTCCTGAGAATTATCCAAAACCCCTTACACTTTCTTAGGTCATGGTATCAGTTGAACTCCATTTAAGATAAGCTGTTCTTGATTTTATCTCTGGATCTTCTTTTTCTTCTTATAGACCTATGTTTGTGGTCTTCACATTCTTCGATAGTGGAGCCTAAGCAATCTTGTCTTCGTGTAGGGAGAGGAGCTCCTTGTGCTTGGAGTGCAAGGTATGGTCTCCTCCACTTGACCAAGTTGACTTGGTATGCTTAGATTTTGCAAACCTTTTAGACACTGAAATAAGAGGGTCACTTCTCACTTTGTGGACTTTCTTTGCTTGTTTGCCGATACAAACATGTGATAGGAGGAATTTTAACCATGCATGTTGTTGTTAGACTTGTAACTAATTTAGGTATTTGGATGTTATTACTGATTAGCCGTTAAGATTAGACTACATGCACTAGAATTACTGATTCATAATTGTGTGCTGGTTGTTGGATTTACTTAATAATTTGACCTCAGTTGAATCAGTGTGTACATGCATAAATTAAATTAGCACACATCTAATCGTGCAAGTTGGTCTGAAATTGTTGTTGTCAGATTTGATTTCTGCATGTAGCCACACCCATGTAGTTGTTGTGGTGAGATGTAATTTCAGCCCTAAATGTTTGATGCTACCAATGGATTTTGTAACTCAATGGTGCTAGCTGACTTTGTGTCAAATGCTTTCTAATGATTTCTCCTGTTTTTTTTTAAATTTGCCTGATTGTTAATTTGGTACTACTATTCTGCTGATTTATATGATTTTGGATTTTTTTATTTTTTTATTTATTTTTATTGTGTTCTCTATTTTTGACTTCATTGCTTGATACAGTGAATACTGAGGTAGATATTTACAATTTTTTGCACCTTGGCTGCAGATAATGCAAAAGAGATTAATCAACATTACATTTCAAATGAGAAAGATCAAGGAGCAGTGATTGGAGATGAGAGGTAATTTCTATGGATAAACAGATAACCTTGAATGCTATAATTAGTCTTGAGAAATGGTTTACTAATTTTAGCATGGTGGTTGGAATCAAATTATAGGGGATGGTAGCATTTGAAAAATTTTGTCGCCTTCATTTATTAATTTATTATTTTTAATAAAAAATTGAGTAAAAGTTGAACTTGAAGGGAAAACGATGGCGCAATGATTGAGATTGCTTCACTGGGACTCTGAGATGATAGGTTTAAATCCATAAAGAACTTCTCCAATGTGTACAGAAGGTTGTGTACATCATGTTAGATTCGTGCCTGTGGTAGTATGTTTGGTAAATCAAGACCTTTCATTAAGAGACTGTAAGAAATTGAGGAAAGGCTAACTTCGTACAATAGGGAGCCAATTTGCTCTGCATCAATCAGTTGGGCTGGATAAGGGAGTGCTAATGGACAGAGGACTTCTTTTTCTGTTTAAAAAAAAAAAGAGGAAAGAAAGAATGTGGAAGTAGATAGATTAATAAAATTCAATTGGTTAAGAAATATAAAGTTGGAAGAAAACGTCCTGCACCATATAAGTTAAGGGAACAAGAAGAAGGGTGGATAGAAGTAAGGTCACGGCGCGATGGGTGAAAATATAGGAGTAGAGAAAGACAAAGTTGTCCTTTCCCATCTGCAATAATGGCAGCAACTATAGTGCACGGTGGGGTTCTAGTGGAGGTTTCTTTGGAAGAAGGACGAGCACACAATTCAAATGGTTCAATGTGTGCTTATCTCGCGATGGTGGCGAGATTCTCATCTAAGAGCTTACTCGACCAAAAATCTATTATATGGTGGCGGATCTTAGGGGGCGCTAAGTGGATAATGGGACAATAATTTGATAAATGAGACTGGCTACTCCGAAGGATGGATTGTTCAAAGTTAAGAGAAGACAACATGACTACACATTGGTGAGGATGGATCATTCTCGAAATGTTCTTCAATTGCTGGGGATCATTTGTGAGGACGTTGAAGATTCAACATGGAGTTTTCTTGACCATCTTCTTTCGGGAGTACGGACCCGATTGGGTTACCATGCATGATAGTATCAAGTTTATTTTGTTTGGTGATGGCAGTTTTAAAGAGCAACTTGAGGATGAAGAAGGAGTTGGGTCACTAAGAGTCCCAAAGACCATAAAAGAGGACTATGTGGGGAAGGATTGGGGCAAGGGTATTATTTGGAAGTGATGATCTCTAGAAACTTTGATAGTATCTCATGGGATGGTGTGACAAGAGCCGTTTTGCTTTGCCTATTGATGAAAGAGGCTTCAAGACTGCTTAAGGGTGAGAGAGCCAAAATGGATAATGTGGTGTCCTTTGAGTCATGGACGGAGGACAAATAATGAAAAGACATGAAAATTGAACAGTTGGGGTCAGAATCCAAGGAATTATGCTGGACATGTGGTGCATGGAGACATTGGGCTGCATCACAAATAAACCTGTCAAATTGATGAATATCAACACGACTGCAATCATCAAGTGATCCTTGAAACTGGTGGTTATGAAACTCATTGGACATCCCCTTGATTCGTCTTATTCTCCCTTATCCTTTCAAAAAAAAAAAGTCATTGGACATTTTTCAGATTTCTTGCTGGTGTTCATGTAATTGGAGGTGGATGCCAAGGATCTGAATCGGAGGTTGGTTGACTTGGAATGATGTTGGTTTTTGGTAGACTAATTGGATTGTGGTGATTCCCTCTCAACATGCATTTGTCGTCAAAGGTTGGAAGAACATAGGAGGAAGCTTTGCTATTGGCAATGGGCCTTGCTAAACGAAAAGGCGAGAGGAGTAGAAGATTGCTTTAGTGTCACCCACTCCGGTTAACTCAGTAAGGGTGTCAGCTTAGCGGCTACGAATCATGGCAAGGTCTAATATGATGTTAGCAAGATCCAAGTCGTCGTTACTTGGATATCTTCCAGGAAAGCAATAGTATAAGGGTGTCTCCATGTGCTAGGTACATGTAGGTAATCATGAAAATCTTGTTGGTAAAATAGAAGATATGCCGGACTTTCACAGGTGCTATGGGCCTTAGGAAGGATCTACTTGAAGCTAAGTTGTGGGCCCCATCAATGTGAATTTTGGGCCCCTAAAGCCCATGCCCATCACACTTGGGGGCCTAGATTAGCAATTGGACTCAGATTTGACAAGTAGACGAAGGTCTCCATGAGAAGGAGATCTGGGTCCCCGTAGGGTCAACTATAGATTAATGGGGATAGGTGGTAGCTACATGGGTGGTCACAAAAGGAGACGAACTAGGAGTAGGGGATCCACCCAGCCGCTTGAAAAAAGGAATAATAAAGAGTCAATACAACATGTATTCCAATTCTATAGCTACTCTAGATGGATTTGGTCATTTTGGTCTAACAGTTGTAGCCTCACATATAATAAAATTAAAATTAATTTGAAAAGTTCAAAAAATTTTCAATTAAAAAAAGTTCAAAAAATTTTATGTAAATGCTAAAGTATGCATAGTTTCTATTAAAAATGATAAAAACAAACTCAATAAGTACATTTTACGTATGAATGTATAAATATAATAGTTTCAAATGTATATTTTAACGTTAGCAATGTTTAATGCATATCACACATGTTAACTTAAAACTTTTATTAAAAAAAAAAGAGAAACTTATCGTCAAACCCCAATGGATGCACAAATATGCACCCTAGCTCAACTAGTCGTTGCAAGTGCAAACAACTTTGATCTTCTCTATAGACTACAACAAATGACCTTCATTTCTTTTTCTTCTCTCAACGCCTCTCTTCTTATACTCTTCGCTTATTTTTCTCTTCTCTAGCTTGCAGCCTATTTTTCGTTTTCTTGGATCACCACTTGCCAAGTGTATACATCTTTCCTTAAATCTTTTTCATTTATAATTTTTTATATTTTTTTTATAATCTCTATGCTTATATGAAAGAATCGTTGTGCAACATGGAGATTTTTTCGCACAAAATGTCATTTTTTTTTGCACTTTTTGTAATCAAAACTTCGATGTTGGGTGAACTTCGCTAATTATTGTTGAAGATTTTGACAAAATTTAATAATTTTACAGTTACAGATAAACTTTGCTTCAATTGTCTAAACTATTCAGTTAATTCGACAAATTTTGCTGAAATTCATCGAATTTTCCATCCTTGACTTTAGGATCCTATAAATTGAAAATTACTAGAAATGTATTTATTATTATTTTATTTTTATAACTTGAAGGAGTGCATGGTAGGAAAAGAATGACTGAATTTTTAGAATAGGTGGTATGGAATCTTTTTATTTTTTTTATTTGCTTGTTGGATTGCCCACTCCAAATGGGCGGTAGGATACACTCTAAGGAATTTGAATTTGGACTGGAGTGCTGTCTTGCAAACTTTGTGATCTAGGGGACTTCTTGTTCCCTTTGTCCACTTAATATATTATATTTCTATTTCTTGTAAAAAAATAAAGTTGGAAAAAAAGGAATGTTATCATTTAAAGTCTTAAAATTTGAGCCACTAGCAAGTTTACATATTTGGGCATTGATTTTTTAAGCTCTTTCTCGTCCAAATCCTTCCATCATTAGCCTTGGTCTGTTCCACCTCATCTCCTCCATTTCCCCATGATTTTATTCGAAACGCTTATGTTCCCTCAACATCTAAATTTCTAGGGTGAATTATGCTCATGACAGACCAAGTTGTGCTGATATTTTGCATTCAAGATTTGAAGATTGCGCAATCGCCTCTAGTTGGTGTTGTTTAAGGCAAAGTGGCATGTCTAGTCAACATCTTTTCTTGGAATGTATGCTAAGTAGAGAGTGAATAGATGGGGAGCTTTCTTGCATTGGGAAGGGTCGACCACTTTATCTTGGGGTCTTTTGAAGAGGACACGATACTTCCTAGGAAGTTTTGAGATTATTGGAGGGTTATTATTTTCTCAGTTGTGTGGTCGCTGTGGAAGGAGCATGTCAACATAATTTTTGATGATAAGGTTAGGAATGTTGGAAGTATGTGAGACAACTCTTTGTGTTTGGCATCCTTGTGGATTTATGCTGGTAAACCATCAATTGGGTACCAATTCTTGCAAGTGTATGGTGATTTGGAGTTGGGCATTCCTGATGTATAGTTTTCTCCTTTTTCCACACTTATAATACAATTCGTAGTTTCTTTGCTTTTTGTTATTTTTTTGATTCAAATATATATGGGCACCTTATAGTATCTAACTGGTCCCTTGAGCTGTGGGCAAATCTCTGTCTTCACATGTTTGAAACTCAGTAATAAGTGATCCTATTTGGGATGGAATTCATATGCAAAACTCTTGCTTCCTGAGGTGGGCAAATAGCCATCAAAACAACTGCCATATTGTTGAGAAAGGCCTCCATTTTATAAAACAAAGATGCCATTGTCCATTTTAGTTTTAATTTTTTCCTAATATTTTACTATCAATAGTGAATTATTTTTATTTTGCTAAAGTGCTAATTGAAGGCCTATGCGTGCATTGCCATGGCTTCACTATGAATAAATTAGTGAAAGTTGACATGCAAGCAAGAAAACTTGGGACCTTCTTCATTTCTTGAAATAACTACAAAATGAGCTCTTCTATTATGAAATATCCATCAACACTTATCTTTTACCACTTGGTCTTTGACTCATAAAATATCCATGAACACTTAGGTTATACCACTTTGCCTTGAGAGATTGCAACATATCACTATTGTTGTTGTGTTGCTCAAAGGTGACAATTTGTATCATCATGTCAGAAATGAGTCGTGTCATAATGGGTATGACCAATATATTGTAAACCCATAATCTCTTTTGGGTTTTGTATTGATGCAATGGTATCTCATCAGACATCAAATCTTTATATAATTAATACAATAGTTTTCATTTCAAAAAAAATATATTGTAAACCCAAATCTGACCTATTTGTTAATTGTACTATATTTGCAAACTTAAACTTGACCAATTTATTAATCTTGTAGTTATATATAACTTATTTCACTTTTTGCAACCAATTTTTAAAATTTTTTTTACAAAAAATTACTAATAAAAATACAAAACATAATTTTTTAAAAAATTAAAAAATAATTTTTAAAAAATAAATAAAAAAGAATTTATATTACCAATATATTAATAAATACATTAATTTTAAATTAACTTAGTTATATAACATCTTTTAATTTATTCATAATCGTGTTAAATAAGTCATTGTCGAGTTTAGCAGGTAAACTTGTTTATGACTCAAATTTTAATTGTGTTTAACTTGTTTTGACCCAAACCTATTTATGCTAAATTCAAACCTGTTAAATGCATGTTGTGTTAGGGTCGGGTTATCGTATTGTGTTACAAATTGCCACCCATATTGTTGCTAAGCTAGGTATTCTTTGGATTCTAGATGATAGACTTGAAGCTTTTTGTCTGAAGGGGGTTTTCTCAGCTGTAAATTTCAAATTTGATCACCTCACTATCTTATCAATTGTTCAATGTTTGTTTAGGAGCTTCAAAGTTGAAGCGACTTGTATGTGCATAAGAAGTGATCATTGCTTTCTATGTTATTCCTTAGGACCTCAACATATTTGCTTCTTTTGTGCGTTCTTAAGTTTTCACCACATTGTCAAAGCAGCTCAACAAAGCCCTTTTCCAACCATATAGATAAAGTTGGCTAATGGCTATATGAATCAACTTCCTCAACTTCATTGTATCGAGGGCTAAGATAATAGTTAGATTGCTAGAAGATCTACCTTTCTTAATTATCTCTATCCATGCCATGTTAGGTTTTGCTCTGCCTGAAATCTTTATACTGTTAATTGTCAATAGGCCACTCTTTCAAACTGGTGTTTTTTTTTTTTTTTTTTTTTTTTTGTTGGTTTTGTGATATATGTTATAAACCAGCTCAAAGTTCTCCTTCTGGTAGCAAAATTATACTTCTGATCCTTTAAACAATTCTTGGCAGTATGCAGTAATGGGAAAAGTGAAAAAATTCCCCCATAATTTAATTTCTTTTTTTTTTTTTCATGACTATGTCAATTTGTAATAGAATCATCGCTTTGCTCATTTCTTTCTTGCAATATTTGCATTTCATCTCTTCTTTTGGAGCTTCCACTTGATAGTTCCTTTAAATGACTAAAAACAAGCATTTCTCTCCTTATAATGAGCATTTATTTTGTACTTGGCTGAGTAGCTTGTATAGAGGTCCCAAATTTCCAGTTGTTTGTGACTTGTCATGGTATTTTTAATGAACCCTGATGTTCTAAAAATGTATATTTTTCTAGTTCCTCCAAAACTGAAGGTGCAGATGGCAATGAGGGCAGGGTGAATCCTAATGCTTTAGAAGCAGGTTTGCATGCAGTTGAAGGGGCAGAACAAATTGATAAACCAGTAAACACAGGCAGAGCTATTACTACAGCATTGGCAAGTGCAGGACAGACCCTTGGAGAGGAACAAGCAAAGCTTGTTCTGCAGCCACTTCGACTTGCTTTTGAGACCAATAATTTAAAACTTGTAGAGCCAGCTCTTGATTGTCTCCATGTAATCATTCTTCTTCTGACTTAGAACAGAATTTCCTTATACATAAAGTATATTTGTATATTTCAACTCTTGTTTTCTGCTAAAAAATATATGATTTAGCATCTATCGTAGTTCTTTTGTCTGTTTTGTAAATATGTATCTTAAATTTTTTGATGAGCAGAATATGATTCCTTGGCTAATATATCTGAATCAAAACTTCACAAGTGCAGAAACTCATTGCTTATGATCATTTAGAAGGGGATCCTGGCTTAGATGGTGGTCAAAATTCTCCACTGTTTACAGATATTCTCAACATGGTTTGCGGATGTGTTGATAACTCATCGTCTGATAGGTAAGTTTCTTTACATATTGGTGATTGATTCCTTTGCTCCCAGGAAATTTTAGATGCTTTTAACATTTTCTGGATTTGCTTTGGGGCTTGCAGCACTATTTTACAAGTGCTTAAAGTACTTCTCACTGCAGTAGCCTCAACTAAATTCAGAGGTACATTTAAACTGACAAACTGGAACTGTTTGCTTTTAGGTTGTTATTTACTTCATGATATTTTGATCTGCATGTGGAGAATGGAACATTTTTTCAATGTTCAACTGGGCGAGTGATCCATATATACTGCAGGAGGCTGATTTTGTGTTTCCCTTTAAAGAGAAAAAATTGAAAAGGTTGCTTGAATAAACTGATGGGTTCAGATGTGTGCGTTCATGTGCTGACTTAAATGAGTTTTTCTTTTCCTCTTTTTTTTTTTTTTTTTTTTTTTTTCCGTTTATTATTCAAAGTAACACTATAAATGCTTGATGAGTGATGTTATTGTTGTATGCACTCATCGTTTGACTTAGCTCTTGTAAAATTAACTCAAACCGAGAATTGAGAAGAGCGAAGAAGTTAGAGACAACAGCCAACTACATTATTATTTCTATGTATTGGAGGATTACACTTAGCTGTTTATATAATGCGATAACCTTCCTTATGCATGTTATTATAGCAATGGTAGGTCCAACTAATTCCATTACATTTAGCTGTTTAATTAACTTCTTGTTTTAACAACTCTGAACTTTGATCACTAAGAACTTTGATGACCCAACCAAGTCTGATTTGATGTAGATGTTTTTTCTTTCTTTTCTATTTTTTATTTTATTCATAATCTTTAAAAGCATTATAGAATATTTCAGTTTTTACATGAATCATAGTTTTTACCTGAACTGTAAACCCCATGTATAATATTTGTATTTTGTGATGTGTATTGTGTGAGCAACAATGAGTTTATGACTTCTTACAATGATTTTTTTTTTTTTTTTTGGAATAATATTTGTGTAATCTTTATATTCTTTGTGCTTACTATGTGTACAATGAGTTTATGATTTATTTATTTATTTATGATAAGTTATTAAATTTAAACCACACTTTTAGCATATATATGGGATTTCTTCTTCTACTTCTTTTTCATCTTCTCACGGTATGAAAATTAGCAGAATTAATTATATAACTTGGACAATCGAAGCGAAGTTGCCCGGTAATTGTAAAATTACAAAATTTCGTTAAAACCTTCGAAAAAATCAGCAAAGTTCACCTAAAATCAAAGTTTCGATGATTCTTGCTGAAAAAATGCATGCAATCTGTAAAAAAGGGCATTCTTTAATGAAATAATCTATATGGAGCACAAAAATTCTTCTATATATTTGTAGAGATTGTAAAAAATAATCTTGCTATATGAATGAAGAAGATTGAATGAGAAATATGTGCAACTTACGAGTAGCTATCCAAGAAAAAGAAGAGCAAGTTATAGCCTGGAGGAGAGATGGTAGAGAGAAGAAAGAGAAGAGAAAAATAAGCTAAGAGCTGACGAGAGAGGCATTGAGAGAAAAACAAGAAATGAGAGTTGTCTATTGTAATCGATAGAGAAGGTCGAATACACTCGCATTTGTAGCGACTAGTGAGCCAACAATCATTTAATCTAGGGTTTATGTTTGCAAGACCATTAAAGTTTGACAACAACTTTCTCTTTCTTTCTTTTTTATAACAGTTTTGAGTTAACATGTACAATTTGTAAAACATTATTAATGTTAAAATACATGTTAAAACCATTATATTTATACTTTTATATGTAAAATGTGTTTATTTATATTTGTTTTCATCATTTTTAATAAAAATTATGCATATTTTAGCATTTAAATAATATTTTTTGTAACTTTTTTAAGTTGACAAAATTTTATGAAAATTCTTTTAAATTTCTCGAATTCTTCGAATTAATTCTAATTTTTAAATGTTGAATTTGAGTCAAAGTTGAATTTTTGTTCTTTGCTTCTTCTTCTTCTTCTTCTTCTTCTTCTTCTCTCTCTCTCTGTACTTATGGGGGTTCGTTTTTGGGTTGGCGTATAAACCTTTGTCTTTTCTTCAATATTCTCTTGTGCTATAAAAAATTGTGGCAATTGCTGGCCCAGTCACCAAAGTATGGCTTGAATATAGCTTAAATGGTGAGGTCACTGCTGCAAATATAAGGTGGACCTTTTCCAGAAACTGTATTTACACTACAAATTTTGAATATTCTGTTGTTTCACTCCTCCCGTACAATATACTAGCAGCAGCAAAAATAGTACTTTTTAATAGTGTTTTAAGGGATAACGCAAAATATTCTTAGGAGCAGAACACATTGCTATAGCTGTTGGGGGCTCTGGCTGCAGGAATTGAGACTGCCAGCAACAGCACAGGGCCAAAAGGACTTCACAGCTTCCAAACACATGCCAAATATCTTCATGGGCCCTCTAACATAAACAATGCAAGGAAGGGAAGATGATGACATGAGGACCATTATATGCAATTCTGGAACTTAGAAGTCAATTATATATTTTGTAAAGTCTTTAGGTACTTTGTCTAATCAAGTTTTCTTAATCAGTTTTTTCCTTCAAAAATGTGAAATTCGCACACTATATTTTTTGACATTTTGTGGTTCATATTACGGTTTTGGTATTACTCCTACAAGCATCCTTTTTTTGAAATATTATCTACATTTAATCAATTACTGTTGATCATTCTTTTAGTGAGTAAATTGGTTGTGACTTGGTTGATAAGCGAGTAGCGCTGCTGTTAGAATTAGGGGTGAAATTGGGTTGCAACCCTCTAACCCACCAACCTGAAATTGTCTGTTGACATTGGATAGGCCCAATGCCACTTGACTTATTTATTTTAAGGGGAGCTAATTCAACCGACCCAAATTTGTGTTGTTTTAGCGAAGTTGGGCAAAAGCAAAAGCAAGAAGAACTCAGTAATAGAACAAAAATCCACAAACAGATCAATAACAAGATTCTCAAAAAAAAAAAAAAAAAAAAAATCTAATGCATCCGTTTGTGAATGATGAATGCTTGGAATCTTCAAATTTAGATATGGAAACAAAAGAAATACAAGAGAAAATGTGGATAAACCACATAAAACTTTCGGAAACCAAACAAAACAAGTTAAAATGCATTGGATAAAAGAAAATACAAGTTGAGGTAGGCACTTGGGTTTTGATGTCCCCATGGAACAACAAGATACCTGTCTCTGTTTGAATTTTAAATTGAAGTTGCTGTCATTCATAATTCCTTTTGAAAGGAAACATATAATATATTATATTAATAACTAGACGAGTCCAAGTAGAAGTTACAAATTGTTACATCATAGACTGCAACATGCTAGCCTATTTTTGCATCAAATCCCCAAAAGAGTATCCATTGCCCAACTTAGCATAAAAAACCAAACTGCCTTTTGCACCTTGCACTTCCAGAACAGGTGATGCACATCGTTAGCAACATTCCTATAGAGACAGCACCAAGAAGGAGAGAGACACCAGTTAGGAAACTTCTTTTGAATCTCTAAAGCACAATTTGGGAATCCTAGGTTGATTAACCATGCCAAAATTTTGGCCTTCCAAATGATGTCCATGTTGGGTTGCAGGGCAATGTTGTTGTCAAAATTGAGATAGGAGTAGTAAGACTTGGTTGTAAACTTTCTGGTAGGGTCTTTTATCCATCTCCAACCATCCTCTTGAAGGGAAAACTGGGCCCCTTCCAACATTTTAGCAGACTAATCAAATCATCAATTTCTTGGTCTTTTAGGCTTCTTGTAAATCTGAGATTCCAAGATGTTGGAGTGATCTGATTCTGACAGCTATTGCTCAGCAAGTCGTATATGGAAGCTGAGATTGAATTCGTAACGTTGTGCAGTCTAGGAAAGGTCTCCCTAAGGGGAATGGTCCCACACAAAATATCCTCCTAAAAGTTAATCCACCTTCTGTTTCCAATATTCCATTTAACTTGTCCAAGAAAAAGAAGGTAGATGGAATGGATGAATTTTCAAGGGGAACGACTATTCTCGTCTTGTTCAAACCGGTGCTCATGGATTTAGAAGACTTACCATAAATGCTGAAAATAATCCTCCCCCATAGTGTGTCTTGAGGCGAAGGGAACAGCTACAACCATTTAGCCACTAAGGCTAGGTTATGATTTCTTAGATTCCCTCTTCCCAGTCCTCCAAGATTGGTGGGCATCTTAGCTTGGTTCCAGTTACCAACATGTAAGCTTTGTTTGTATTTTCAGCTTTCTAGAAGAATCTAATGCGTTTCTCAATTTCTTTAACCACTATAGTGGTTGTCTTTCATAATTGACCTTTTATGTTGTGTATGGGCCCAATGATGGGCAGAGATACAAATTGTACTATTTATTTTTATTAATTAATTTCTTGTCATTTCCTTCTAAAAAAAATTAATCACACTAAGACAATATATGGCCGTGAACCTGAAAGAAGCAGCACGTTACTACTTCAGTAACTAGATTTGCCAATTTAGTTATGGTTTGATTGGTAGCAAACTTCTTCTAAACAATAACAACCCTTTGAACATCTATCTTTGAAGAGTAATGTATCAAGAAACAGAATGGGATGCTTTGAGGTTAATATTTTGTTTACATGTTATCATCAAAGTATGTTTATATGGGTTCTAAGGAATGAAAATTCAACTTCGCCTTAAACTTTGACCTTTAAAATCAGATTTAATTCGAAGAGTTTGACAAATTAAAGAGAATTTTTGTAAGAATTTACCAAGTTAGAGAAGTTTAAAAAATTTATGTAAATACTAAAATATGCATAATTTCTATTAAAGATAATGAAAACAAATATAAGTTGATACATTTTAGATATAAAATTATAAATATAATGGTTTTAAATATGTATTTTATTATTAACAATATTCAATGCACAAAGTACATGCTAAGAACTATATATTTTTTACTTGTGTATTCCACAAATTTCATTGAAATTTGCCGAATTCTTTAAAGTTTTCATGATTGTTTCTGAAATATTTGAAGTTTCAGCCGAATTTTTATAAATTTACTTTTACAATTAGACTCTGGTTTAGTTGCCAAAAAGTCCCAAGTAGTTAGTTGTATTCCAAATAGTTAGTCGTATTTCATCGAATTACGGCGATTTTTCATTCCTTGATGGGTTTAACTACATTGGAAAGGGATTTACCTTTATTTTCTTTGCAAATGCTATAGTAATTTACTTATGATTGGTAGTTACCAAAATGGTTTATTGTGATAAGTAGTCATTGCCTATTTTCAGATGATATGAAAGGCTAACAGAGTTTCTATCTATACAAGAAAGGAAAAAAAAATGTTCTTCTACATGAGTTGTCGAGTTAATTTTCTGTTTTTGATTTCAAATTTCCTGATCTTGAAAAAGCTTAAGTTAGAGTACGTAGTGATCTAAGATAGTACGGTTTCACGAAGAAGTGCTATGTGCCTTTGTCTTTTTTAATTTCATTTTATTGAGTTGACCAAACATATCAAGAAGATACTCAAAGGTACATGTTATCTGTTGATAATACAATGCAAGTGTTTTATGTCAATTTAGCTCTTGATAGAGCATGATTGAGGGAGTGGATGGTTGTAGCCAACCTTTGTGGTTTTAAATGGCTTTGTTGAGTTGGGTTGATTTCAAATTTATGCTTAGCTAAGTATTACTGAAGCTAAAAAAGGGATAATAAAAATAACTAGGAGTTTTTTTAGCAGATGCTTGAGGGCTACTTTCGTTTCAGATTTTGAATTTATATCTAGGAAGACCAAAGAGAAAAATCAATAGTGTGATCATCTTTGAGAAGATATTGTGTCAGAGGTATTAAAAAAAATTACGATTAAGCAAGTTGATGTGCTTCCTTCATCTTTTTTGATAATTTCTCTATTAGTGGTTTTTGCAATCATTTGCTTCATATACCCCATACTTTGTGTTATATGATGATGTTTTTAGCTAGAGCATGACAGAGGAATTTAATCCAATGTAGTGCATGGGGAGCCTTTACTGGGAGTGATCAGAGTATGCTATAACATTGCTCTTAACAGGTATCTATTCTATCTGTAAGGGGTTTTAGCAAGAGTTAGAACTTCAAATTCTAATCTGTTTCTTTTTTGGATGTTTAGCAAGAGTCCTATCAACCAGGCAACTGCAAAGGCAATGTTGACCCAAATGATCAGCATCATATTTAGGCGAATGGAATCTGATCAGGTATGGTTATGTACTTTTTGTTTTAAAAGATATGTAGTGTTTTGGGAACGTAAAAGCTAAACTACCAATACAAATAAAAAATATTTAAAACCCAAATTTGCTTTCTAAGTCCAATAGTTTTATACCAAAGATCTGCCTCTGCCTTCTTACCTTTTTTCACTAAAAAAGGATGAATTGGCTAAACATATTCAAGAGGATATTCCTTGATGTATGTTATCTGTTGATGGTAGAGTACTAATTGATCAGAGTTGTGACTGCGCTTGGAGAAAATGGTAAGCTAGACGCTTGGGGAAAGACTCTCAAATATGTAAGGTTCAAGATTAGAAGGATTAACCCTTCAATTTTTTTGTTTTTTATTTTTTATTTTATGTGATAGTAGAAATATGAATGAAGAGAGCCAAGGAGTTAAAAATAGGATGAGTTTTGGGGAACCATTTTAGTTTTTATAGTTTTGTCTAATGAGTTTAAAGAAAACACTATGCACTTTTTGAGAAGGTTTTGAGGGAGGCATGTATTGGAACATCTTGTGCAATGTGAAAGAGTAGCTAAATGAACCCACTCAAGACTATTTGGACCCTAGCAAACTTTTTTGTGTTTCAAAAATATCCTCACTTGAAATTACTAAACTAACCTTTAGTTTAAGAAAACTTAACTTCGCATCCCACTACATCCAATATTTCTCCATGTTTTCAATGTTCAATTCTTTATTTGGATTATTTGTTCGGTGATTTATTTATGATTAGAACCCAAATAACAACAATAAATTACAAAAAAAAAAAGAATGTGGTAAATGCAAGTTTTGCGGCTAATGTGTTAGTCATTGAAGCATAAGTAGATCAAAGTCTGGAAATCAAGAAGATGGAATGCGTTAGTAATTGAAGAATCTAGTAACTCAAGGCTGTCTTGAATTGAAGTTGATGAAGATACTGGGAGGTGGTTAGGAAAGACTTTAGCAGACGCCACTCAATTAGAGCGAGATAGTAGATTCAAGAAGATCCGACGGGAGGAAGGGGTTCGTGCTGGTGGTGGAAACATTCACAAACACAAGGGAAGTTTCCTTAGACTGACTAAGATTGAAAATGGGAGATAGAGATTGATATTTGTTCTAGTGGAAGGCTGACATTAGAATTGGGAAGGATTTGGAAGGTTGTCTACGTTTTGTCAGAGAAACAGGCACGACACAAAACGAAAAAGAAAGAGCTGGACAAAGGGCAGCTCAAATTGGTTCATGGAAGTTGACTTTGGTAAATGGACAGAGGGGAAAGAATGACACAAGTAGGAGAACTATCCCAGAGGAACAACCTCAAAGGAAGCTTGAGAAATAGAAAACTTGGCTTGTATTCATGAGATTTATAGACAGTGTAAGTTAGGAAAGCATAGAGGAGGAAATACTGGTGCAACTTCATATTGAATGCAGAGTGGTGCCTATTTGTGGAGACAAGGCATTATGTAGATGTCTAACAGAGGAGGTGTGGCAACTATTGAAGAAGGAAAAGCTGAAGACCGAACTGAATTATGTAATACGTGAGTGGGATATGGGTTTGCAGTGGAATAATTGGCTTTTCTGTTGCCAAAGAGCTTGAATTGGAGTTGAGGAGTCCCCATTGAGGAATGAACGAGGGAATTGTTTGAGGAAATAATAGGCAAATGCGGTGGATTGTTGGACATGGAGACACACTCTTTTGAAGGAAAAACAGTCGATGTGACGCACATGAAAGTGGTGAGGTGGTCCAGCGGATTTCTGCGAAAAACCATGAAGCTTCAAAGGGTGGTGGTGGAATTTTCTGTTCATTTGTTCGACATCAATGTTGGGGGAGGTGAGGAATGCGATTATTAGCCAATTGTGGCAACGAGTAATCATCGCGATATAGTTGAACGAGGGTTTTCAGGAAATGGAAACCGAGACTTTCATGTTGAAAATGGTCACCTGAGATTAACATGACTGAAAGAGAAAGCTCTGTATGGGTCTGTGCAACTGTGTCAGATAAGGAATTGGTTGCAGCAATTGTTGTGGCGCTGATGTACGAGAGCCAACAGAGAAAGACAGAGATGGTGATGGAGTAGACAGAACGAAGCGCCAAGATGTTTCAGGTGGAGGAGAGCTGGAAATGGGGGGTGGGGCAAAATTAGGACAGAGTAGGTGGAGACAGTTTCCTTGTAAAGGTCAGCAGGCCTGCGTGGGGACAGGCGACGTGAAGAAGAAGATGAGCTCTCAAGATGAAGATGCGATCGACTTGGGTGCGTGGGTGCGTTGAATATTGACGAGGCCCATGAACTAGAAGCCCAACACAGAAGAATGGCAGTGGCCCAAGTATTGAGGGCCCACTAGAGTTGTGATGAAGGGGCCCACAAAAAGGAAGCCCAAAGGAGAAAAGAGTGCGAGGCCCATGTACCAGAAGCCCAACAGAGAAGTTTGAGATTGGCTCGAGCATCGAAAGCACAACATAATACTAATGAGGGGGTCCACAAAATGGAAGCCCAAAGGAGAGGACATGGGGGGGCCTATGTAGTGATGTTAAGCAGAGAAATGAAGACTGTGTGGCTAAAGAGAAGAAAGCCCAATTGCACCAGGGAGCCCATAGTTTGAGGAGAAGGTGAAATGGGGGGTGGATCCACTGGTTTTTTAGAGAAAGGGGCCCATAAAAAGAGTTTAGAAGGAAAGGAGAACCAGGAGAATAGTTTTAAAAGGAGCTAAGGGACAAAGCTTTAAGAAGGCTAAAGGTGTATACAAGAAGGCACAAACAAAGGGCTTAGCCTCAAAGAACAGATTGGGATGATGAGCTGAAGACAACGAAGAATCGAGATAATCAAAGTGGATGGTGGAATTCATCTGTCTTCCTAGGAGATAGCGAGGATGAGGGATGTGTGAAGAAGATGAGATGTTACAAGATCGTCAGATTGCTTCCTCCAGTTGTAATGCCAACACCTCTGATGAGCAGGATTAGGTGGATAGTGATTAAGCCGACAGCGAGGCCGATATGGAAGGACAGGATTGTTGAGGGGAATTAATAGGAGGATTAAATGGGCTTTTTAATCCAATTAATTCGCAAACCCCCCCCCCCCCCCCCCCTCCTCCTTGTTGTAGTGCCCGATTTAGTATAGGAGATATGTAGCCGACATAGTCCGACTAAGAGAGAGTTCAAGACTTCTGTGGATTCCCTAGGGCAAGATGAAGTGGAGAAGTTTTTGAAGAAGCTCAATGTCTTCTTGATTAAACTAGGAAGTGGAAAGAAGAAGCAAGGAGAGGAAATGGGGGAGGATCAAGGGGCACAATAGTAGATAGTCTTAGCGGTGGGTACGGGAAGCGTTCGGTCCAATGAAGATTTTTTCATGGAATATTCAGGAATATGGTTCTAGGGAGCAGAGAAGAATGATAAAAAAGATTATTGGCCAAAGTAATCCAGATATTGTGATTCTTCAGCAAGTGAAAAAGGGAGAGGTAGGAAGGGAGTTGATAGAGGCTTTATGGCAGTCCACGTTTAAAGATTGGGTGTATTTGTTGGCAGTTGAGACAATAGGTGGCTTACTAGTTGCTTGGAAGACTAGGAGGTGTGACGTCATTGAAGAAATGATAGGGCATTTTTTAGTGTTAGTTAAAGTGAAGCAAATAGATGTGGAGGATTGGTGGCTGCCTGGAGTTTATGGGCCGTGTGGCACTAAAGGCCGAGACCTATTTTGGGATGAGCTTGGGGCTTTGGGTGGTACATGTGGTGATAGGTGGTGTGTGGGGGGTGATTTTAATGTGGTGATGTACGGTGCTGAAAAAAATAGTGGGCGGTTGACAAGGAGCATGAAGGAGTTTGATTGTTTGATTAGGGAGATAGGATTACATGACCCTCCTTTGTTCAATAGTACGTACACATGGTCTAATTTCAGGAGGAATCCAATGTGTTGCAGATGAGGTAGGTTCTTATTTGGTGGGCGATGGGTGAACTTATATTTGTATTGTAGACAGGAAGTAGGGCAACGATTTGTGTCAGACCATTGGCTGATCTGCTTAAATACTACTAAACCTCAGTGGGGCCTAGGGCTAAGGAGATTTGACGAGAGACTGGCATCTCGTCCAGATTTTGTGGGAAAGGTTAGAGGGTGGTGGAATTTTCAGGGATTTGGAAGATGGGAGGCATTTAAGTTTATGCAGAAGTTGTAGGTTGTTAAAAAGGAATGTTATGATTGGGGGGTGGAGTTTTTGGGAAGGAAGGAGAATAGGAGGAAGACCTTAGAGAGATGTATTGAGGATTTTGATAGGTTCGAGAGTTTGGGGGGGGGGGGGGGGGGGGGGGGGGGGGGGGGGGTAGGGGTTGGGGGAGGGATGGGAAAAGAAAGGGAGCTTGGACAGTTGAATAAAGAAATGGAAAGGGGCGAAAGATTGAAGTCTCGTATTAGATGGCTGAAGGAGGGGGATGTGAATTCTAACTTCTTTCATCGCGTCATGAGGGGTAGAAAAGTTACAAATTCAATTATGAAATTGGAGGGGACAACAACAAAGTGTTAGAGGACGAGGATGTCATAGTGGCTAACATAGTAGGACACTTTTCCAAGGTCTTTGGAAAGAAACCAAATCAGATTTGGGGGCTTGAAGGAGTACAATGGAATTCGATTGCTGGGGAGGAGAGTAGTAGATTGGAAGTGATATTCATGGAGGAGGAGGTTCGTTTGGCAATATTCGAATGTGATAGCTCAAAAGCGCTGCGGCTTGACAATTTTTCAATGATATTCTACCAAAAGAGCTGTGACATAGTAAAAGATGATCTAATGAAAGTAATGATGGAGTTAACATGTGCAAAACCTGCATTGTCGGTGTTTCTACCTCAAAAGAATGGTTGGAAGGGGTGGCAAGGAGAGTTGGGTGTGATCAGGGAGAATGACCTCCGAAGTACTTGGGGATGCTGTTAGGAGGAAAGTTAATAGTATCTTTCTATCTTTAAAATACTGAAGGGGGAAGCTAATTGGATTGAAAGATTGAAATCAAGTGTAGAGGAGGATGGGGTTTGGGGGATTAGGATTGGAAATCTGATAGCTAAGAATAAAGCTTTGGCGGGGAAGTGGTTGTGGAGGTTTCCAAGGTAGTAGGATTAGCTTTCGGGAAGAGTGATTCGTAGTAGACGTGGGCTGAATATTAACGGAAGAGATGCAGGCATAAAGAGGAACATAACTCACAAAGGTCCATGGAAGTTTATCAATTCTATTCACCCTTGTTATGATTCTCTCATTAGATTGAGGCTTGGAAGAGGAGATTCAACTTCGTTCTACGAGGATGTGTGGTGGGGCAATGAGACATTCTCTACTTTGTTTCCTAGAATGTACAGGCTATCAACAAGTCATAACCAGCCTGTTTCTTTTTCATTGAGCATGTACCAGATTCAACACCTAATTAGTCAAAGCTCCTTTTACACTCCAGTGGAGGGCCAAGGTGTGAGGAGGAAGAGAATGATCTTCGAGCATTACTTAGGGAATGTGTGATACCGGATCAGCTAGACAAAATTGTGTGGATCAAAGAGATCTAAGGTGAATTCTCTTCAAAATCTTTTCTAGCTCATTTGTTGGGTGATCCAATATTTTCGCCCTTTCCGATTTTGAAGGAGATTTGAAAGGCTCCGGTTCCATCCAAAGTGAAATTTCTTGCTTGGGTGGTGGTCAACATGAAAACTAGCACGGGGGATATGATTTAGAAAAGGTTTCCTAGGAATTGCTTTTTCCCCTAGTGTTGTTTTTTATGCAAACAAGAGGAGGAATCAGTGGACCACTTGTTCCTCAGATGTCTCTTTTCATTTAGTGTGTGAGATCAATGGAGAAGACATTTTTCCATATTTTCAGAGATTGTTTATCAAGAACCTTCGTCTTGTCTCTATCCGTTCTAGGAGGAAGCTTAGGTGAAGTGAAGGGCCCACTGGGTAGTGGCAAACTTAGAAGTGGTCTGGTGCTCATAGAAGGAGCAGAATGCTAGAATTTTTGAAGACAAGGCTTTGCCCTCGAGTACGATTTGGAAAGAATCTTAGTCTTTAGCCTCCTTTTGGATTAGTAACAATTTGAGATATTTCTTGTCGGATTGCCTAAAAGGGTGGGCTAATGTTTTGTAAGTGAGGGGAGGTGGGATGGGGGGTGGGAGTGTGTGGGTTGTCAAGGTGTCATTTCCTGTTTGTACTCATTTTTACTCTTATATTAATGTCAATGTCATTTGTTTCGTTTGAAAAAAAAAAGTTTTGTGGCTAATGAAATCCACAAAATCTAGGCTTTGAGACTCTATAACTTAGTAGATTCAGCAATTCTAGGTTTCACAGGAGGGGGACCTAGAAAATCTAGGTTCATGACTGCAAAACCTAGTAAATCTAGGTTTCATTGGCCATGAAATCTAGTTGATCTTAGATTGAGTTTCATAGTTGTGAAACCCAAAATTGATAGCTTTAATTTTATTTATTTTGTAATTTTTTAAAGAGAGAATGAGTAAGAAGAAGGTGAATGAGGAAGAAGAAAAATGATGGAGAAGAAAATTTTGAAAATATTTAAAAAAAATGAGGAAGAAGATGAAAAGGATATGGTTTTAGAGTTTATTTTGGTATTTTTTGTAGGGTGGGGTATGGTGGGGAAATGCAATTTAGGTATATCTTATTTTTGGTTGGGGTGAGAATAGAAAATGCAAATTACGTTGGTTGATGCTAGTAAAGGGGGTGCAAATAGTCTATAAGTTAGCTTCATTTAGCTGCTTGCTAATGTAATAACCCTTGGTCTTGAATAGGGGTTCCCTATAGGCTTAGACACTTGATGTCAACAATTTTTGGCACTATGACTTTGAAGACCTCGGGATTGAGAACTCTACTGCACTAGTGGAGCCATTATTGGATTTTGTTGAAAGTTTGTGGTCTATCTTTTTGAATTTTTTTTTTTTTTTTTTACTTCATCAATCCATAGGAAAACACATACAATTGGTGGAAACAACACTCGACCAGCGTCAATAAGTATCAAATTTTAAGGACTAAAAGGTGAAGTTCTTACCACCCTCAGAAATTCTCATCAGACCAAAACTTTGTCATTCTCTTTAAAAAGGAAATTAAGGAAACAAAAAAAAAATGAATTGTCAAATTTGAATCAGATACATTTTGTGTTGCTACTAGTCAGATATATTAAGTAGAAAGAGACTCTGAAATACCTTCAAGTTACCACCACTCTTAAATTCCAAAGTCTTCTCTTATTCTTATAACGTACATGTCAAAAGGTGTGGATTTTCTGTGCATTTGTGTATAATTATGCATGTGGTACTAATCAATGGCAGATTTATTAGTTTTCCTACTAGTAAATGCTTGCATTAACTTACAGAGCATCAACAATGTTTCACATGTTGTGCAGGATGCTCTAACATCTTCTAGTAAACCTGTTAATAGAGAATCTGACAAGGGAGACACTTCAAAGTCAAAAAATGGAGACATTCCCTTGAATGAACAGAATGAGAAAGAAACAGCACTTAGATATGCCCCTCTTGCATCTGTTGAAGAACTTCAAAATCTGGCTGTTGGTGCTGATATAAAGGTACTTATGTTTATTTATTTATTTATTATTTTTTCAATTGTGCATGGTGTTTTCATTTGATACATGTTATTTCCCTGCTATGTCTTCCGATACTTACTTTACTTTGTGTGTGTGCATGTTTTGGATGATACTGATAAATTAAGTGGTCGTTTGTTCAGGGCTTGGAAGCTGTTCTTGACCAAACTGTAAATATTGAAGATGGAAAAAGGATAACAAGGCATTGCCAAGAGATTCTAATTCCTATTTTCTTTATTGAATCTTTTTTATCTGCTATTTGTTTGCATGGGTGAACTTATTCTGTGATTCTTACATCTTCAACCCTTCTTATATCTTAGAGGAATTGACCTTGAAAGCATGACTATGTCGCAACATGATGCTTTACTGCTATTTCGCACCCTTTGCAAGGTCAGATTTTTTGTCAATATGTTGTATCTTGTATGCTGTATCTTATCTTGTATGCTATATTTGGTTGAGTGATTGCAAAGTACTTTAGGACCAAAAACAGTTTTTGGGCTGTTAAACAATATTTTCTTTTGTATTAAATTGTGATGGAAAAGTAGTTCTTATTTGTTTTTGAGAAGCTCATAAGGATCAACTTGTTAAAATAGTGTTTTTTTAGAAGTTGCATGAAATAGGCCATATGAAGTCCGGCCGTATTCATTTCAATAAAGAAAAATATATCATTTGCTAAGGCATATATGTCAAATCTTACTACATTAGTTACCCTATTTTGGTCTTCTCTTACCCTTTACGAAGTGGCAATGAAGTGTTTCTAGTCTTTACAGATGGGTATGAAGGAGGAGAGTGATGAAGTCACTGGCAAGACAAGACTTTTGTCTCTTGAGCTTTTGCAGGTTAGATCTGTGAACTTATGGTCTTCTTCTTGTTTTTTTTTTTTTTGTTTTTTTTGTTTTTTTTCCTTGAGACAAAATGAAAAACAATTTTATTAACATTCGATAATTTACAATCGAACTTAAACCTGTGTTTGAGAGAGATAGTTGTTCATACATTGATAAAAAAGATGTATGGATTCTCTGAGATGGGAGGAGCTGCAGTGGTCCATCCTAGATTGCTCAGATCTCACGAGTGAATAGAAAGTTGGATTTACATTGGATCTCATCCGAAGCACCCCATCTATCCTCCTGAGGAGAAGTTTGGTTTTAAACTTTGGTTTGAACATACATCCAACATGAATTACCTTACCTTTTACATCCAAGAGATTTAATAAATCCCTATATTATGATTGGAAGCATCGACTTCAATCCAAAATGGACAAACCATTGTTCCATTTAGAGCAAAACACCCAAGAGCTTGAAAGCAAAATGAGTGAGTCCCATAGTTGATCCTTTGTCTTTGCTACATCATTGAAGAGCCGTTTTTTTTCTATTAAGCCATGATCCTCCATCTTTGCAATCATTGCTGCCCACCTTATTTGTTTCAAAGCACCACGAAAGTGCATCAAGCTTAGACATTCCTTAATAGAAGAAGGGTTCAAGAATCACTTCCCAAAGAAGAAGAGAAACCACCGATTCCACACCTCCTTACTCATCTCTTACAAAACAAAAGATGTGCTCCATGCTCTCTCCATCTCGTCTACAAAGGTGCGCTAATGTGGAGAGGTACAATGCCCTAGTAATCTTCTAGATATCTTATGTGTTTGTTGTTTTTTGTGCTACCAACCACCCACAAGTTTTTGCTTTTGATTGAACCCTTGCTTGCTACATCAAACTTGCCAAAGAAATAGCTCAAAGATGAGGAAGAAGAGCGCAATCTAGAAAGATTTGCATGAATAATGACCTGAAGCTTCAATGACCAATGACCAAACTAACCTGTCATTTTGGTTGGAAATGGAAACATTATGAAGATGGGGGAAAAAGGTTAGCGGCCTCTACATGTTCCCTATTTGTCAATGCCCCAGGGGAAAAATAGATTCCAATATGGTACTAAGCATAACCAAGTTGGTGAGTGAAGGCATAGCCTCTTGACTGCACTTATCCTCCAATAGCAAAGATGGCTGGCCATTGTTGACGACCCTACTACATTTATCCACCTCCTTTAGGGGCAATGAAGCAAGGAATGTTAATGGTCCTAGCATTGAACCTTTTCTTAGATTTCTCTCCCCCTTACCCCAATGGGGTAAAATTTGTCATATGTACTAATCACTACTTTTACCCACAACATATCCTTCTGTTGCAAGTATCTCCAAGCCCATTCAGCGCAGGGCACCTTATTACTCTTTCCAACGTTTCCAATCTCTAGCCTCTCCTTTGTTGGTTCCTGCACTATCTCCCAACTTATTAAAACACTTAATTTGTCCCTATCACATCCTTTCCACAAGAATTTCATCATTGTCTATTGCAGTCAACCTTGCTAGGAACTTTGAACAATGAAAGGTATCTGCGGGAATGGCCACCAAGATTGAGTTTATTAGAGCAAGCCTTCCTTCTTTAGACAAGAAGCTTCTTTTCCACCTACCAAACCCTTCTAAAATTGTAGTTAGAATTGACTTTCAAATATGCTTGTAATGCAGATTCCCCGTGGAGGAAGCTCCAGGTAGTTCATTAGCCAACTGTATGTGAATCTCACTCGTTTTGCCACCCTTTCGTTGTTCTCTACACATGTATTAATTCCCACCCTCTGACTCTTTGCCATATTAATCTTAAGTGCTAAAAACCTCCCAAAGCATCTCGACAAATTAATTGCATGTTCAACATTCATTCCTCTCCATCTAATAGAAATATTGCATCATTCACATGCTGTAGTTTGACACTTCCACTTCTTTGTTGCCTATCCTAAGACCCTTTACTATGGCTACCTTTTTAGCTCTAGACAACAATCTACTCAATCCATCTTCCACTACTGTGCAGAGGAATGGGAAAGTGGGTTTACTTGTCGAAGACCTCATTTGGCCGCTAAGTCGTCCTTAGGTAGCCCATTTATAACCATGGAGTATGTCTTTAAAGAGACACACCCCATCATTTGCCTAATCCACTAAACCCAAATTCTCTTTGCTATATTCATGAACTCTAAAAATTTTCATGAGACTGAGTCATAAGCTTTGTCAATAGGCCATCCTGCCTTTCTCTCGCTCCTGTAATCCTCTGCCTTCACATTCCTGATCCTAGAATTCGTTTTCTTTGAATGAATGTTGATTGAACCTCCTCCATAGTCTTGTGCAAGATTGGCATAAGTCTCAAAGATATGGTTTCGGTAATGATTTTATACATGCTAGCCACTAGCCTAATTGGGCGGTAATCCTTCGACTTTCTTGGAAGCCCTTTTCTCAGAAGTAAGCAAATGTAGCTTTCATTTACTTCGTTATTTATGATTCCCAAAAAAAAAAAAAAAAAAAAAAAAAAAAAAGTCTTGCATAACTCTCATTATATCCCCCATCATAATCTCCTATGACTTCTGGAAGAAGAGCATCGAGAAACCATCTGCGCTTCGTGCTTTTGACCCCTTACAAATAAAAACCACCTCGTCGACTTTCACTTCCTTGAAAGGCCTTTCAAGGAACTCTTTATCCTCTTGACTTATGGTGTCCCAATTTAAGCCCTCTATATCCCATATTGACTCTCTTGATGCATAAGCTTCTTCAAAATATCTCACAATTTCCATCCTTCGAATCCTTAGAATAGAACCATCCCCTTTTCTACACAAGTGATGTAGTTCCTAGACCTTTTGCCATTTAATAGCTTATGGAAGAAACTAGTGTTGACATCCTCTTCTTTCAAGCACTTGATCTTGGCATTTTGGATAGCCATCTGGCTATGCCTTTGCCTCATACACTTTGTCCAATTCAACCTTGCGAATTTTCCAAAAGGTCAATAACTCTCCCTTCCACTTATTTGGTTCCTCCATCTCCTCAAAGCTTCCTTACCAACTCCTCCAACTCCTTTCTCCTTTAAAATACAAACCCAAGGGTCTCCTTGGCCTTTGACTTGAGAACATTCCAAATCTCACCTAATTTGACCATAAATTTGTTTTCTTCACATCCATATGCATGTGAAGATGACCACCAATCTGAATTTTTTTTCCTAGATCTCTCCATGTGAACACCTCTCACTTATTGAATCCAAATGGAATTGGACCCCACTTTACGAAGTTAGTTTCTAGAACAATAGGTCTATGATCTGAGATTACATTTGATGATGCATATTGTGTTTGGTAGGGAACAAATTTGTCCAACCTACTAATCCTTAAGACCTATCTACCCTACTACATATGGGAGGGAATCACATATTTGATCATATAAGTCTGACCCATGGAGTGGGAGATCAGTGAGTCCCAACTTTCTAATAAGCTAATAAGCCCATCGAACTCTTGTACGCACCTTGTAATTCTATGGCTATTTAATTTTTCCTTTATTTGAATTAACAATAAAATCAAACCCTCTTGACTATCACAAACCTTCACATTTTTGCCATACACATAATTAAGCTTTCTCCTAATGCACTACATGATGGCTGGTATTACCAACTCTAAAATCTTGAGCTCCAAAGTTTCCCTATGAGAAATTACTCTCTCCCGCCGCGCGCCCGCCCCCCCCCCCCCCCCCCCCCCCCCCCCTGGCCAAAAAAAAAAAAGCTGTGGAAGAATGTCACCTTGGGGCATTGAACGATCCTATACTGATGGGAAAAATCCTCTTTAAGAGGGGTCGACGCACACCACGCATCTTACTAGAATTTGACACGCTTCCCGTCTCCTATCTTCCATTAAATGCGAGGAATGAACTTTGAGTACAATGATTGTATAAACTTCCAAGGGGATCTGTTCGTAACCTTTGCGTTAAGACTTGTCATCATGCCATTTTGGGAGCTGCCGTGAATACTTGCAACTATTTTACTCCACAACAGACCCTGAGCCTTAGAAAATCTCTAAAGCCATTTAGCGACTAGGTCATTATTTTTTATTCTTAGTTGAGCTACTCCCAGCTCTTCTTCCTCCTTGGATTGACGTACCTGCTCTCATTTGACAAGCATTTGAGCCTTCTCAGCCTCCTCGGACTTCCAGAAAAATCTTCTAAAAGTCCTTTCTATATCCTTTTGAACCACGACTGGCATCTGGAATATTGACATATAGTATGTCGGAAGAGTCTCCAGCACAACTCCAATGAGAAGGACACAACCTCCCCTAGATAAATAGCTGCTTTTCCACCCTTCAATTCTCCTCGTGACTGTTTGCACGACCGGATCCCAGAAAGAAATATTCCTAGGATTTACCCCCAAAAGGAGACCGATATATTTCATAAGCCACTTGGTCATAGGAATGCTGAAGATCTTATTTGCTTGCTTCATTTCTTCATCATTAATGTTTACACCTGCCACTTGGCTCTTGAGGAGGTTTATCTTCAAACCAGAAATCAAAGAGAAGCTTTCTAGGGCCAAGAGGAGCATTTTCCAGCTCGTTGGGTCATTATTGAGGTAGAAAAGGGTGTCATTGGCGTACAAAAGGTGTGATAGGAAAATCTTCTATCCACCTACCTTGAAACCTTGGAGCCCGAATTGTCTAGCCTTCTGCAAGATTCCGTGGAGGCTATCAGCTACTAAAATGGAAAGGAAAAGGGAGAGGGGATCTCCTTGTCTTAGACCTCGTGAGGCTGAGATCTTCCCTCTTGACTGGCCATTCATGAATATTGAGTATGAGACTTTGGAGATGCAACCCGTTATCTAGCGACACCATTTCTCTCCAAATCCTTTCTTCTTTAACACATCTTCCTTTGTGGCACATCATTTTGTCTTCTTTTTTTTTTTTTTTTTTCATCAGAGAAGGCTCTTCAGTTTTAGCCATTGATCGATCTTGCTCCCATTGAACAGTTCAAGCTTCAGAATCTGACCATGCTTTCCTGACAACAAACATATTGCGAAAGCTACTCTAGGCGATCTCGATCGAGGAACATCAATGACTTCGAAGATCACAGAGGAAGAGGAAGGGAGAGGAATTAATCTTAACATGATGTACACCACAGAAAAGCAAAACAAAAACAAAGTGGTTTCGGAGGCTTCTCTATATTCCTTGCTGTCATTGGTTGAGCAACACGAGACTCTCATTAGGATCCCAAACTAGTGGTTGCATTTGTGTCTTTCCTATCATCTTTTTTTTTTGAGCAGAAACTAAAAGATTATATTATATTAATAAGAGTTTAAGTACATTGTCGGATGAGAAATCCAACAAGAAAGCAAAATACAAAGATTACAATGATTGTAGAATGTTTCTCCCATTCCCCAACCATTCCCCAAAAGATAATCCCAAAGAGAGTTTAGAATTAGAGATCCACGAGGCAAACAAAGTGTTGGATCTCTCCCATATCATGTGGATTTCTCTCTTCTTCTCCTTGAACATCCTAGAGTTTCTTTCCTCCCAAACTGTATACCAAATTGCTGCCATAAGAACTCTCCAGTATTGTCTTATTCTAGACAGGTTTCCATTTGTTGTCCCTAGGTTCATATCCGAATCATTTGGAGGAGTGATTCTTGGGTTCAGCTGTGACCATTTCTGCCAGATTGTGATGATCACATTGCATTCCATGAAGAGATGTTGTGAGCTGTCTACGTTCGCCCTGCACATGAGGCAAATAGAAGGGTTTAGATAATAGTTGGGAAGGCGTTTTTGAAGATTTTCTCCTGTTTTCAGTTTGCCTAGACTCCATTGCCATAGAAATAATTTCACTTTCAGAGGTACTTTTATGTTCCAGATAAGAAGAGGAGAGTTTGCTGTTGCTTCTGAATTCTCTTGTAGGATCCTTTCCATAAAGGATTTTACTGTGAAATAATTCTCCTTTTCTCCGTCCCAAACTGACCTGTCTTCCCCTCCCTCTTCATTCCAATGGAATTTTTGAAGATCATTTAAAAGTTGCCCCAATTCCTCCATCCGGTCCTCCCCAATGTTTCCCCCTATGTGAAGGTTCCATCTGCCTTGCCCTCCTATCTCCCTATCGTTTGTGGTCTTGAACTGAGAAATGACTGCCTCATGTTTGTTTGAAATTCTGAATATGTTGGGATATTTGTCCTTTAATTTTATCTGACCACACCATCTATCTTCCCAAAATGCTACACAGTTTGCTTGTCCTATTTTCCAGCTGATGCAGGGCTGAATTTTCTCATATATGCTATGGATTCCTTTCCAAGGGGATTTGTAGCTACTTTTTCTGTTTTGACCCACCTCTTTTCCAAAAGCCTTCCTACCATGAATGCTTTGTATCACCTTCACCCACATTGAGTTTGGTTGCTCCATCATTTTCCATATCCATTTCCCTCCCTAAGCCATATTTTTTGCTTGAAGGCCTCCTATGCCCAACCCTCCTTTTTCTATGGGTTTACACACTTGTGCCCAGCTTACCATGTTTGTTTTCGATTCAACATCTTTATTCTTCCATAGGAAATTCCTCATCTGATTTTTCAAGGTATTAGCCACCTTTTTTGGAAGTTTAAACAAGGACATGTAGTAGGTTGACAATGCTACCAAGACTGATTTTAGGAGCAACATTCTTTCTCCTCTAGAGAGGTAGCTTTTCTTCCACCCCGCAGCTCTTTTTTTCACAGTCTGAATCATGGGATCCCAGAATCCTATCTTGTAAGGATTTCCTCCTAGAGGCATTCCCAAATACGTCATAGGCCATTCCCCTTGGCCTATTTGTAACAGAGCAGCCAGACTGTCAACTTCCTCCTTTTTCACTTTAACCCCAACAATTGACTTTTTGTACCATTTATTTTTAGTCCTAACAGGAAGCAGAATGTCTGCAGCACCTTCCACATTGTTTGAACTTCCCCCTTACTATTTTTCATGAGTATAAGACAATCATCTACAAACAGTAGGTGAGTTAGTTGAAATTTGTCCTTGCCTACCAACATGCCTTGAATTGTCCTTGACTGAGAGACCTTTTCCAGAATTCTTGTGAAGCTGTCTGCCACAATGGTGTATAGGAATGGGGATAGAGGGTCTCCCTGTCTCAGTCCTCTATGGCCAGTTATCTTTTCTCGGGGTTTTCCGTTTATAAACACTGAAAAGTTTGTGGTTTTGAGACATCCCTGTATCCACTTCCTCCATGTGTGTCCAAGTCCCTTTTCCTCCAAAACATAGTCTAGGAATTGCCAGCGCACAGAATCATAAGCTTTCGCAAAGTCAACTTTTAGAAGGAGACCTTGTTTCCCATTAACTCTATTATCTTCCACTGCTTCATTTGCTATCAGCACTGCTTCTGTTATTTGTCTTTCTCTAACAAAAGCTAGTTGATGTTCACTAATGGTAGAAGGAAGGACAGTCCTTAGTCTGTTAGCTAGTGTCTTAGCTATTATTTTGTATATGCTCGTGATGAGACTAATGGATCTGAAATCCTCCACCCTTAAGGAGTTAATCTTCTTTGGAATTAGACATATGTATGTTTCATTAACTCACCTGTTGATGATACCATCCTTATGAAATTCCTTCATACATTCCAAGATATCCTTTTTGACTGTCTCCCACTCTTTTTGGAAAAAAGCCATTGTATATCCATTAGGCCCCGAGGCTTTTCCCCCATCGCAGTTGAAAACTGCCTCTTTAATTTCTTCTTCCTCGAAGGCACGTTCTAGCCATTTGCTGTCTTCCTCAGAAATTCCATGCCAGTTGATCCCACCTACCGTCCATTTATGATAATTCAACTCTTGATATTGGGCAGCAAAATTCTCTAAGATCATTCTTTCAATACCCTCTTCATCTTCCATTAGGTTACTTTCTTGGTCCGCTAATTTTGTAATTGAAGCACTGACTCTTTTGAGGGACAGAATTCTGTAGAAAAATTTACTGTTAATTTCCCCTTCCTTTGCCCACTTCAGTTTGGCCCTTTGACCAAGTTTCCTCTCCACAATATTTTGGATAGCCTGGATTTCTTCAATTATTTTTCGTCTGTTAAGGACTAACTTCGAACTGTCTTCAGTTTGCAATTTCTTGTCAACTCGAGTTAATCTGTTTGTAAGAATTCGGTATTTTACCTCATCTTGATTACCTTGACCTTGCTTCCAGATCTTTATTTTTTCTTTAAGATTTCCTAATTTGGACATCATCTTATATCCTGCCCATCCCTAACTAGTATCCTTCTCCCATTCCCTTTTGATTAACTCCTGAAAGCTCTTCTGCTGAAGTCACAAATTCTCTAGTCTAAACGGGGCTGGGCCCCAACTACTCTCCTTAGTGTCCAGTAGGAGAGGCCAATGGTCTGATGTTACTCTCTGTGGGCCCCACACCTTTTGATTTCTGAAAAGATCTCCCCACTTGTCATTATATAGAAATTTATCTATTTTAGACATTGCTGGGTGATTTTGATCATTACTCCATGTGAATGAGATGTTTCTCATGTCTGGTTCTTGGAGATTCATTTCCTGAATCCAAGCATCAAGTTTCTCCATAGACTTCATGATATGTTTACTTCCTTTCTTTTCTGCCATATTCCTAACCATGTTGAAGTCTCCTCCTAGGCACCAAGGTCCCTGAACATAGCTAGTGACTGCTGCTAACTCGATGAGACAATTTTCCTTGCCTTCATTATCGCAAGGATCGTAAATGGCTGTATACCACCAACTTTCAATGTCCTTGCTATTAACTTTGATAGTGATCGAGTAAGTGCCTTCCCATTTTTCTTCCACTGTCATACTTCTTACGTCCCACATTATCAGGATCCCTCCTGATGTACCCTATGCTGACAAGTAGTTTCAATCCACGAATCTTCTTTTCCAGATGGCTCTGATTAAGTCTTGATTCACTACTCTCTTTTTGGTTTCTTGGAGAGCAATCAAGTTTGCTTTTGTAGCTGATATTACTCGCCTGATTGCTCTTTTTTTGGTTTCCGAACCACAACCTCTGATATTCCAGCTAAGAATCTTCATGATATAGAAAGTCGCCAAGGAATAGCACCCAACCTGTTATGCTGCTATCAGTTGAGCTTTGATCGATAATAGAAATTCGCTGATTCTTTGGTATTCTGCCATCTGTGTGTTTCCGTCATTTTCAAAACTCCTCTAGCTTGATATCAGTTGCCGTTCTCCTTCTAACATTGGCACCTTCTGTTTTTGAATGTCTCTGTCTTGGTCAGTATTATCTTGATCTTCACTTCCCTCTCTTGGTTGCTCGCAGAATTCCCTTTTCCCTTCTACCCCCTAAGAAGAAGAGGAGGATGTGGGATTAGAGTGAGTGAGACATACCTGGTTCATGTCCACTTTTGCTTTCTGCTTCTCGTCCTGTGTTGTCCCTCCAACTAAAGCTCCTTCGTCTCCTTCTGTGCATGTCTCCGCTTCGTAGTTTGGCTCCAGATTATCAATACATGCATTATAATCTGATTCCGATTCAAGCTCGGACTCACTTGCCTCTGTCTGCCCAACCTAGTAAGCCATTATCCCATTTTTGTTTCTTTGGGCTTGATTTTTAGCTCTTTGATATATCTTGAGTATGGGCCTGTTTCTCGTTGGCCCATGCTCCATATTTGTCTTCCTCTGTGGGCTCCTATTGGGATAGGCCGTGTCCCCCTCGTTACCTGCTGGTCCGACTTGCGTGAGTGGGCCTGTTATTTCGGCCGAGTTGTTTATTGTCTGCTCCATCTTTTGATTCCAATTGCCCAAGTAGTTTTGTCGTTTACTCAGGGTCTTCTGCTCCTCTGTTTGCTTGTTTCTCTTGATATTTCCGTCTTGATCTGTCTCTATCCGATCGATATCCATTGACTTGCCACCGTCACTTCTACTGTTGCCTTGTCCTGCCACGTCGCCTTCTTTGTCTCCTTCTTCTTCTTTGTCTTCTTCTTCTTAATCTTCTTTTTTCTTCTTCTTCATTGTTTTCCACTTTAGCTTCTTCATTTCTTCATAATGTAAGTAGCATTGGATGCAACTTTCTTGCCTTTCAAAACATTCTTTGGTTGAGAAACCCTAGCTACATTCCCTTTATTACTGCCATTCGCTTTTATTTTGCCTTTCAAAGCCATCTTCTTCCCTGTGGATCTTACAACAACTCGCGACCCTCGCAAACCTCATAACCCTTGTGGTTCGCTGCTTCCTCTCTTTTTTAACAATACCGAGTTGGGTATGGGTGGATTAGTAGCTTTGTACCTTTATTCGATCTTAGTTTTGATCCTTGTTTTCGTTATCTGCGATCTGCTTTGTAGATTTTGCCGTTGCTATGTGCTTGTTACCACATTTTGTCGTGTGGGGGCAAATTTCTGCACAATTGGATTTGAGAATCTGTCTTCATTGAACAAATTTTATATGATCTCATTGTCGCTAATCTTTGATTCATCTAATCTGTTGTTGTCGTCCTCCGAAAAGGTTTGAAAACAATCTAGCAGCTTCACTCCATCTTCTACCTATGAATCTATGATCCCCCATTTTTTTTTTTGAACAGAAACTAGAAATTATATTATATTAATATAAATTTAGTTACATTGTCGGATGAGAAATCCAACACAAAAGCAAAACATCGATTACAATGATTACAAAGATTGTAGAATGTTTCCCCCATTCCTCAACCATTCCCCAAAAGACAATCCCAATGAGAGCTTTGACGTAGATATCCACAAAGCAAACAATGTGTTGGATCTTTCCCATATCATGTGGATTTCCTTCTTCTTTTCCTTGAACATCCTAGCATTCCTCTCCTCCCATACCGTGTACCAAATTGCTGCCATGACAATCCTCCCGTATTGTTTTATTCTAGGCAGATTTCCACTTGCCGCCCCCTGTTGTATCTCTGAGTCAGTGGGAGGGGTGATGTTTGGGATCAGATTTGACCATTTCTGCCATATTGCGACAGTCACCTTGCATTCTGTAAAGAGATGCTTGGAGCTTTCCACGTTCTCCCTGCACATGAGACAAATAGAAGGGTTTAGATAATAATTAGGGAGGTGTCTTTGAAGATTTTCGCTTGTTTTCAGCTTATTTAGCCCCCATTGCCATAGGAATAGTTTCACTTTCAGAGGAACTTTTATGTTCCATATTTGAATCAGATGGTTTGCTGTTGTCCCCAAATCTTCTTGTAAGATCCTTTCCATAAATGATCTTATTGTGAAGTAGTTCTCCTTTCCTCCGTCCCATACTGGCTTATCTTCCCCTCCATCTTCATTCCATTGGAATTCTTGAAGATCATTTAGTAATTGACCCAATTCCTCCATCTTGTTCTCCCCAATGCTTCCCCCTATGTGTAGATTCCATCCACCTTGACCATCTGTTCCGCTGTCATTTGTGGTCCTAAATTGGGAGATGGCAGCTTCATGTTTATTTGAAAGTCTGAATATGTTGGGGTACTTGTCTTTTAACTTCACTCGGCCACACCATCTATCTTCCCAAAAAGCTACACAGTTTCCTTGGCCTCTTTTCCAGCTGATATATGGTCGCATTTTCTCATAGAGGCTGTGAATTCCTTTCCAAGGGGATTTGTGGCTGCTTCTTTTGTTTTGGCCCGCCTCTCTTCCAAAGGCCTTCCTACCATGAACACTTTGGATCACCTTCACCCACATTGAATTTGGTTGCTCCATCATTTTCCATATCCACTTCCCCCTCAGAGCCATATTTTTCACCTGGATCCCTCCTATGCCTAGACCTCCTTTTCCTTTAGGTCTACACACTTGAGCCTAGCTGACCATGTTTATTCTAGATTCAGCATCCTCGTTTTTCCATAAAAAGTGTCTCATGTGTGTCTCCAAAATATGAGCCACCGATTTTGGAATTTTGAATAAGGACATATAGTAGGTGGGCAAAGCTTCCAGAACTGATCTTAGGAGCAACATTCTTCCTCCTCTAGAGAGATAACTTTTCTTCCAGCCCGCAGCTCTTCTTTTCACGGTCTGAATCACGGGGTCCCAAAATCCTATCTTGTAGGGATTTCCTCCTAGAGGCATTCCCAAGTACATCGTAGGCCATTCCCCTTGTCCTATTTGCAGCATGTCGGCCAGGTTGTCAACTTCCTCCTTTGGAATGTTAATTCCCAATAGCTGGCTTTTTGTTCCATTTATTTTTAATCCGGACAAAAAGCAGAAGGTTTGCAGCACTTTCCACATTGTTTGGACTTCCTCCCTACTGTTTTCCATGAAAATGAGGCAGTCATCTGCAAACAGGAGGTGAGTTAGTTGGTATCTGTCTTTGCCTACCAGCATTCCCTGAACTTTATTTGACTGAACAACTTTTTCCAATATTCTTGAAAAACTGTCTGCTACAATAGTGTACAGGAATGGGGATAGTGGATCGCTTTGTCTCAGGCCTCTATGTGCAGCTATCTTCCCTCTAGGTCTACCATTCAGAAAAATTGAGAAGTTTGTAGTTTTGAGGCATCCCTGTATCCACTTCCTCCATATGGTTCCAAAGACTTTTTCCTCTAATATGTAGTCGAGGAATTGCCAACGAACTGAGTCGTATGCTTTTGCAAAGTCAACCTTTAGAAGGAGCCCTTGTCTTCCATTAACTCTATAGTCCTCAACTGCTTCATTCGCTATCAGCACTACTTCTGTTATTTGTCTACCTCTAACAAAAGCTAGTTGATGTTCACTAATTGTAGAAGACAGAACGTTTTTCAATCTATTAGCTAAGGTCTTAGCTATTATTTTATATATGCTCGTAGTGAGGCTAATTGGCTTAAAGTCCTCCACCCTTAAGGAATTGATCTTCTTAGGGATTAGACATATATATGTTTCATTAACTCTCCTGTTAATGATTCCATCCTTATGAAATTCCTTCATACACTCCAGGATATCATGTTTAACTGTCTCCCATTCCTTTTGGAAAAAAGCCATTGTGTATCCATCAGGTCCCAGGGCTTTCCTTCCCTCACAGCTGAACACAACCTCTTTAATTTCTTCTTCCTCGAACTCCCGTTCCAGCCATTTGCTATCTTCATCAGAGATTCCATGCCAGTTAATCCCATCAACCCGCCATTTGTGATAATTCAGCTCCTAAAACTGTTTTGTGAAATACTCTAAGATCATTCTTTCTATTTCCTCCTCATCTTCGTGCAGGTTACCTTCATGATCCTCTAATTTTGTAATTGAAGCTCTGGCTCTTTTGAGGGAGAGGATCCTATGAAAAAATTTGCTGTTGATTTCTCCTTCTCTTGCCCATTTTATTTTTGCCCGTTGCCCAAGTTTCCTTTCCAAGATAGTCTGAGTAATCTGCATTTCCTTTATTATTTTCCTTCTTTCCTGGATTAACTCCTGCCTGTCCTTAGATTGCAGATTCTCGTCCACTTGAATTAATCTATCGGTTAGATTTCGGTATATTACTTCATCCTGATCACCTTGACCTTGTCTCCATATCTTTATTTTTTCCTTGAGATTTCTTAATTTGGACATCATCCTATATCCCGCCCATCCCTGACTAGTGTCCTTTGCCCATTCCTTTCTGATTAATTCCTGGAAACTCTTTTGTTGGAGCCATGAATTTTCTAGACGAAACGGGGCTGGGCCCCACTTGCTTTCCTCTGTATCTAGAAGGATAGGCCAATGATCCGAAGTTATTCTTTGTAATCCCCACACTTTTTGATTCTTGAAGAGGTCTCCCCACTTTTCATTATACAGGAATCTGTCTATCTTAGACATAGCTGGATGGTCTCGATCATTGCTCCATGTAAATGAGATATTTTTCATGTCTGGTTCCTGCAGATTCATTTCCTAAACCCAAGCATCAAACTTCTCCATAGTCTTTGTGATACATTTGCTTCCTTTCTTTTCCTCCATGTTTCTAACCATATTGAAGTCTCCTCCCAGGCACCAAGGTCCCTGAATATAGCTAGAAACTGCTGCTAGCTCAATGAGACAGTTTTCCTTGTCCTCATTGTCGCAGGGGCCATAAATGGTTGTATACCACCAGCTACCCATGTCTTTACTATTAATTTTAACCGTTATCGAGTAGGTTCCTTCCCATCTTTCTTCCACTGTCATATTCCTGACGTCCCACATTATCAGGATCCCTCCTGATGTGCCCTCTGCCGGCAGATAGCTCCAATCCACAAATCTTTTCTTCCAAATGGCTCCAATTAAATCTTGATTCACTACGCTCTTTTTGGTTTCCTGAAGAGCTATCAAGTCTGCTTTTGCAGCTGAAATTACACACCTGATTGCTCTTCTTTTAGAGTCCGACCCACATCATCTTATATTCCAGCTAAGAATCTTCATGAATCAATACGACCCCAAATAGCAACCGCCCAACCTGTTATGCTGCTATCAGTTGGGCTTTAATCGATAGCAGAAATTCGCTGATTCTTTGATATTCTGCCATCTGCGTGTTTCGGTCATTTTCATAATTCCTCTGGCTCGATATCATTTGTTGTTCTCCTTCTGTCATTAGCATTTCTTGTTGCTGAACTCCTCTGCCTTTGTCGATATTGTCCTGTCCTTCCTTTCTCTCACTTCGTTGTACGCAGAAGTCCCTTTTCCCTTCTACCCCCCAAGAAGAGGAAGAGTGTGTGGGGTCTGAGTGAGTGAAACATACCTGGTTCATTTCCCCTTCCATCTCCTGCTTCTCATCCTGTGTCGTTCCTACATCAGAGCCTTCTTCGTCTTCTTCTGTGCATGTCTGCGCCACGTATTCTGTCTCCAAATTATCCATGCATACATTATAATCTGATTCCGATACAATATCGGACTCACTTGTCTCTAGCTGTCCAGCCCAATAGGCCATTATCCCCTTTTTATTCCTCTGGGCTTTATTAGTGGCTCTTTGGTAGATCCTGAGTGTGGGCTTGTTGCTTGCTGGCCCTATTTGTATAGGTGTCTTCCTTTGCGGGCTTCTGTTAGGGTGATCCTCGCCTCCCTCATTAACTGTTGGTCCATCTTGCGTATGCGGGCCTGTTGTTTCGGCACTTTTATTCATAGTTTGCTCCATCATTTGAGCCCACGTTCCTGAGTGTTTTTGTCGTGTGCTCAGGGTCTTTTGCTCCTCTGTTTGATTTGGCCTTTGGAGGTTTTTGTCCTGATCCGCCCCTGGTCGATCCTGATCCGTTGACCTGCCATCCCCACTTTTTCTGCTGCCTTGTCCTGTCGCGCCGTCTGACCTATGATCCCCCATTTAAGAATGTCTAAGATAGCGAATGCACAGATTGTTGCATTTCTTGCAAAATTTGTTGCATTGAAGCCATGATTCAGCCACTATATTATTAGTTTTTGGTTTCATTCTGGTGACAGTTGCAGCTCCTTCTTGAACTCTTTCACGCCATTCTCTAATTTTTCAAGGTGATTGTCCATCTTCAAAGAACCCAAATTGAATATCAGAATTTGTATTAAGAACAGTAACCAAGAACTATAATAGCCAATTCGAGAGGGCTAAACTCTCCAAAATAGAACTTACTCAATGATCTGATTGATAATTCAAAATTACAAACCTCAACATTATTTGTACTAATATTCTAAGTAACCTAAGTGTTACTTAACAATATTCGGTATCTATCACTTACTTTATATCTACTGAAAGAGAACTAGTTCTTAACAACTAACACAATTGGTTATTCTAATAGAAAAGTTGTAAGGATAAATTTATTTTGATATTTTTTTGAGTTGAATTTTAATGTGGAAAATATTAGGCTTAAGTCTTACTGGTGCCTCAATGAATCCACCTTAACATTGAGAGGTGTAAGCCTCAAGGTGTTCTTTGAGTGCCTCGCCTTTAGGTGTTTTGAGCACCATGAAGAACATGGCTCGAACAATTCTTAAAATAGTGTTATCCTCTAGACTTAATGGAAATCAACTCAACATAACCTTTTTAACGTAACATTTTTTTTTTGGTGTGCATTGTAATTACTATAACTTCTATTTCTTATATAGAAATTGTTTTTTTTTTTTCTCAATGAGATGGGGTTCGCTATGTGAGTTTTGGTATTTCAATTTTCCTGTGTCAAAGGTGGAGTCTATAATTATATAGTAGCAAAAGCATACGCTTACATTGCAAGCAACTTTATCCTTCTTAATTATCTCTATTCTCTCCTTTTATGATTAGCATTAGTTGCCTTTCTTTTTTTTTTTTTTTTTAAGGAAAAATAATGTTAATAGTTGTATGGCCAGCTCCATCACCATGCCACACTCTTCGGGAGGTATTATTTGTTCTTGTGGCAATATGTCTGCATTAACGGTCAATATTTTACTCCACCTAACAAAGGGTCTCATATTGTTCCTATTGTTTGTGTGTCATGCAAAATCATTTCAATATGCTCTATCTCATTTTATCAACCGTAGCTATTTTACCATTGCTTGTATATGTTCAATGCGACACACTTTCAACTTTTAACTTTTGCTACATATTATCTGTTAGCCATCTTACCTGAACTTTTTCATCACAATAATTTTTTGTTTTTTGTTTTTAGTTTTTTTTAGTTTTTTTGATTTTTTTTATATATGCTAAAAATTCCATTTCATTTAGCAATTGGCCTAATAGCAGATTTATTCTCCTTTAACGGGATGCAATAATCATGTCGTGATCCAAAATGATTTATCAAGTTATCACAATCTGCTTTAATTTTATAGTAACGTTCATATTTATGTCTCTCTATGACTCTATGTGCTTAATTGAGGTAAAATATAATTGTTTTTCTGTTTTCACTTCTTGGCATTTGTTAATTTTGAATCTTCATTTTTTTCACATGCATTTCTGCTTCCACAAAAGTTACCTTCAGCTTTTGATGTTACTCCTACTAAATTTTGAATGCCTAGTTGCTATGTTGCTTAGACTCAGGTATGGGCGTTGGACTCTGTTCAGATTTTAGGATATTGATACATGACTATATTAGATGTTGTTCTTTCGTTTTTTTTCTTCTTTTCCTTCATTATTGTTTGTTTTGTTCTTCTATTTAAGTGGGTTTCTCCTATTAGTGATTATCTTCTATCATGCCATCTCTTCTTTTCATTGGACAATGTACATACTTACATATTACTATTCTAAAGTATGATTGTTGGACACATATTCCATACATACGTCATATTATGAAGGCTTGGACACGAGTACTAGAGATAATTGAAAAATTTGTTTGAAGGTGATTTTTTACTGTAGCCAATTTCACCAATACACTTAAGAAGGATGTGAAGGATCGAATGGGAAGAGAGCCAAGAACTTGAGAGTTTTGGATTAAAATTTCAAAGATACTGCTAATGAAAGGTTTTTCACAAGTTCAATTAAGTCAATTAAGAAACAGAATAGAATCAAAGCTGAATGGGGTTTAAGAAGCAAAGGACAGGGAAAAAAAAAATAATGGACAGATGGAAGAACACAAATCATTCTACGACCTTGGAACATATCATTCTACAACCTTGGGAGTAGTGGTGTACTAAAATGGCTTAACTGGCCAACCTAATCTTAATCTTAAATCTTACCTTGAATGGTTGGTCAGGTGGTTCGTCCTTAATATGTCACTGCAAGAAGGATGTGTCTGTGATATTATTAATCTAATTTTCAATTTTCATGTACTCTTCTGAATCATTTTCTATATATGCTTTATTGTTCCTTTAACTTCTGAATTTTGCAGAATGGAAGTGATTTATTGGGACCTATTCAGACTTCCTTGCGGTTTCTTCTTTTAGAAACACAGATCTTCTCTAAACTTTGGGACTGGTCCTCTTTCATGGATTTAGTACAACAGTGTTCGAATGTTGATGCACACAGTGAGCCAGAGTACCTGAAGAATATTTTAGACATTAGATGGTGTGGGATACAGATCTTGTCTATGATATTGAAATTGAGTGACAGGGCTACTGTAAATTTTGGTCTGGATGCTGAAGAGTCTCTTCTATGCTTATTCCGGTTTGTTATCTTTTATTTGTAGAATTTTTTTTGTTGGATCTTTTCATGGTGTTATGTTTTTAACTTGTCTTATGGGAATTGCAGTTGGGAGGGCTTTTGCCAGGATGTATCGGTGGAAAAGTCTGGCTGCTATATTGATGCAACAGGATTAGAGATGGTAGGTCATGTTGATCATAACAGTACCCTCAGCCAAGACTGTGCTTTGCAGTCATTTGTTTCTATGTCATTGGCCCATTCCTCTTTGAACTCTCATGTGTTTGAGTTGCTGAGAAAAAACGTCACGGCTCGGTAAAGATTACACATATTGAAAAGCTGATCTGTGTTTTTTTTTTTTTTTTCGGACAGTAATGGTAAATTTTCCTCAGTCCATTTAATCTACCTATGTTAACATGTAGTTTTTTCTACTTTAAGGGATGAAACGTTCAAAGACAATCCCTTTTTCTTGACGTCAGCATTGAAGAAAAGCTTTGAGATAGTCTTGTTGGCTGTTGGTCAAAAATGGCCTGTACTCCTGTATGGTCCTACAGGTGTGGGGAAAACAGCACTGATTAATAGGTTGGCTCAACTTACAGGGAATCAAGGTACAATAGATTTCTAACCCTGTTGTCAGTCTGATGATAATGGGCATACGTCTGGTTGGTTGTCTTTGATTTCTTCCTATGCTTTGGCATTAGACTTGTTAAGTTCAAATTTAGTTGTTCCTGTATTTATCTTTGGTGTCATTCTCTTTTTTCTTTCTTTTTTTTTTTTTCTTTTTCCTTATTTTTTCCTTTGAGTTTGTTTCTTTATTAAAGTAGGCGAAGAGTATGATGCTACATTTTGTTTAGTTTAGCTTAACTCTGTAATTGTTGTCTTTGACTATTAGTCAGATTCAACAAATTATGTGATCTGATCTTTTATGCAATGTATGTGTTCTAATCTTTTTGTGTGACTCTTACAAATACTTCCTTCCTATTTTTACTTGTTAATAATTACATTAACTATTAAAAATTTCTTAATTATATATTTGTGTTGGTTGGTTTCAATGCTGTATTTGGTAGGAAACTGTCTAGTTTTTTTCCTAAATTCCAACTGCATATTTGTGTGCGTGCATGGCGCGCACGCACGTATGTGTGTGCGTGCGAGATGGGAAGCACATAATAAGGGCAAGTGACAACAGTAACAGAAGCAGCAAAAAGGCAGTCCCTATGACAACCTACAAACAAGATTTAACATCTGATCTATCCCTAGATAGCTTATTAGCTACCATTGGATAGTTTGCATGCAGACTAATCTTTTTCATCATATTGACTAAGATGGCTAACTCAACCAACCCAACCCAAATCATTGGGTCAGCCGGTCAGGTTAGGTTGGTAATTCATATTTGGTGTGGTCAGTTTATAAATTAGCAACTTCATCAAGATTGGGTCAGGTCAAGGTTTTGTGGAAGAATTCTTGTTATAATTGATTTTTCTTGACTTGAAAAGAATGTTAACTGTTAACTGCTGATTCAAAAAAAAAGAATGTTAACTGCTACTTTATTTACCAATGTTATTGGAGTATCCTACCATAATTGCATCAGATAAATAAAATGACATGAAATAAAACATTGAATAAAATGAGAGTTATGTTCAATGGTCAGCCTAAAAATCAGTTCAATAGATGACAATTTAAAATTTATATATTGAAGCCATGCATCCTTGATAAACTCGATCTAAACCAATTAATGCCATTGGGTTGGGTTGGAGGATCTTACTGTATTCGGTTGGTTGAATTATTTTCAACTCAACTTGATTGGTTTGTGTTGTTAGTTACCATTTCACTCATTAACACTCCCTAATTGAATCTCAAGAAGAAGAAAACTAATAAAACTAATATAACACTCCAAGTTATTCTTTTCTTCTGTTGTCATTTCCGTTTTTTTTCTCTATCTGAATAGTCAGATGAGAGCAAATATCGACAACTGCCAGTGATGATTTAGCAAGAAATGCAGATACATTTTACTAGGAAATTCAATTAAATCTTGACAAGAATGTCCAATCTATATGTCTAAGGTCATGAACTTCGTCCACTGATCACAAATGCTTCTAATTTTTTCTGAAACGCTGGTGAATGAATAGATTCTCCATGGATTTGTCTTGTTCTCTACAAAGAGAACTCCAGCGAAGGGATTAATAGACGCAAAAGTGTTTTTTTTTTTTGGTAGTCCATCGATGGTATTGGGGAAATCCAACCCAGTTATATGGAACTCGAGCCTTCCAGAAAAAATGTCAGGTTGGAAGGAGGAAAACGAGGTGGTGTCAATGAGGTGACCAACGAAGGACTTCACTTTGAAATTAATGGACGATTCAGGTATCCAGCTACAGTTGTCTTTGGTGTTGGTGCTTCAGATACCATCCATAATGTCTTAGAGAGCACCTATTTCTGCTTCTCTAGCTTTTAGGTTTGTTGAAAATGATTGTTCCGAGGCATTATAGAAACTCACAGTGAGAGGCATGAAGGAAAAGGATTTTGGATTTATGATTTGAGGCATTCGACTAGTTTTATGCTAGCTGTGGCTTTTTTTGTGGTTTTTTTTTTATTTTTTATTTTTTAAAGAAACATGATCATTCGTTGATGTTTAGAAAAATACAAGTGTGTACTCATAAATAAAGAAAGATAAAAAACTCTAACCGCTCCTTTCTACCTTGCCTTGAGCACTTAGAGGACATTTTCCCACCTTCTTAATCAATCTGACAAAGAATAACCCAAAGATAATGAGCTTTTGCTAATCTAAAAGGACGCTAGATAATGAGATTCATCCTGTATTGCATTTGGAGAGAAATCTATCCTAAAAAATCTTGGTGTTTCGTTCCTTCCATAGGCACCAAACCACTGTCAAATTTGCCACCAACAAGTGTATCCTCCACTTCTTATTGATCTCATTCCAATTAGGGCAAACACTAAACTGAGATGGTTGAGTCGAGTTTGGGAATATAGGGAAATGACTCCTTCATTTTGCCCAAACTATACTTGAGAATGAGCATGAAGAGAACAAATGATCTGCGGATTTGCCGCTTTGTTTACACAAATGACAACCGGAAGGAGGTAGATAGTGATGTGGGAACCATTTTTGGAGCATATTACCTGTGCTAACCTTCCTTTTGACCACTACCCATGTGAAGAACTTCACTTTGGATGGGATTTGAGCTTTTCACATTTCTTTCAATAATGAAGAGGGATGAATCATTGGATCTTCTAGCATATGATCGAAGAAGGATTTTGTGGAAAACACCCAATCACTCTCTCTGAGCCATACAATACCATCTTGCCTATCTTGCAACATGCATTCTTTTATCAATATTTGAAGGGCAGTCTCCTTCGTTTTACATCTCGGGCCACCTGTTGCTCTCAAGTGAAAATCCCATTTGATGGGCCCCATACCTACCGATTAATCAATGAAGTATGATTAGCGCGGTTCTGCCCCATCAAGTGCCTATACAGTCTAGGGAAAAGGATTGGAAAGGCCTTGTTGTCCCACCAAACATCTTCTCAAAATTGAATTACTTCACCTCTACTTAGCCTCAGTCTAATTTTGGGAGCAAAAAGATGGTAAACCGAATAGATGAATCAGTGTTGTCAAGGCCTCGCCTAGGCATCCAGGCCCCCTCAACGCCTAGCCCACCGCCTAGGCGTTGGAGGGGCTTCTCTATAAATTTTAAAAAATAGGAGGACTTTTAATTATTTAATTATTTTTTTTAATTTTAACCTAAATCGAATAACTTCGTGTTCAAACCTCTCCAAGTCAAACGACTCAAACTAGCTCCGGCGATCAACTTCGACACTCCGGCGATCAACTCCGGCGTCTTCTTTGGTGAGCGACTTCAGCGAGTCTCTCCATTTCACTGTGCATCTCTCTCCCTCTCTCTCGGCTCTCTCCCTTAGCATCTCTCTCTTTTTGCATCTCTCCCTCTCTCTCTCTTTTTGTGTCCCTCCCTCTTTTTCTGCTTCCTTCCTCTCTATCTTTCCGCGTCTCTCTTCTCTCTCTCTATCTATGTCTCTATTCTGTCTCTCTTTGTGCGTCTTATTCTCTCTCTATGTATCTCCTCTCTCTACGTAGAGAGAGAGAGAGAGAGAGAGAGAGAGAGAGAGAGAGAGAGAGAGAGAGAGAGAGATGAACTTATGATGATCACGAGTTTATCATAATGTATTATCCAGTGTTGTTAAGGCGGTTTAAGACGGTAAGCCTCAATAAGGCGAGGCGGGGCTTAGGCGAGGACTAGGCGGTCCTTAAAATAATTATTTAAAGATTCCTGAAGAATTATTTATTTATTTATTGGTCCCTTACCCAATATATATATATATATATATATATATATATTCCTCAAAAATTTATTACTTTTTTATAATTTTATTAATTTATATTTTACATTTAATTAATTAATGATTTATAAATTATAAAATTATA
>JAJIYU010000393.1:0-53577 GCA_030144865.1 Tinospora cordifolia
TTATCAAGGATTGATCAACCTTGTGGCGTTTAACACTTTGGGTTCTTGTTTCTTTGTTATTCAAGGGTTCAAGTAGATCATTAAATCTGATTTTAGCTTTCTTGGGGTGAGTATACTACCTTGAATTGGGGGTTCTTAGGATCTAATTCCTAGCGGGTCCGCATCACACCTGTTACTTGATTGAAGATGAGACAGTTCAGAATGGAAGGGGGGGTTGCCTAGGCATAAAGCCTTCCTTTTGCACCAGATATGTGAAGTAACCGAGCACCAAAAAAAGTGAAGGCGTACATCATTGGACCGAAAAATGTAATTAATATGTACAAGCAGCATATCAATACTGCCTGCCCAAAGTTTCACCTTGTCCTCGAGGGAAAACTCAGGAAATTGCGGAAGAAGTCTCCCAGGTTGCCTCGGACTTCGAGAGACCTTGGTAATGAATCTGAACATCCAGACTGTCAGCCAAAGATGTTGGAAAATGGGGATGCACACCAATGAAAGCTTTTGGAAACAGCTTCAATTTAAGTGTATCCTGCAACTGAGTCGTCAAAGATTGTGGGCGTGCATATTGCCAACAGCATGTTGAAGCTGTGGGACATGAAATACCAGGTGTAGATTTGTGAAACCCGGCAACTTAATACCTCATAAAGACTATAATAATGAGAGGTCCAATTTCTCATTACACCTACTAGCAAGCGTTTATTAATCATACGGAGGAAGTAACTGAATTGCTGAACACTCTAAACAGCATTCAGCTATCAATAGGGGAAGACCGACCTGTGCAGACAGGGGATACAAGGAATAGATTTTCAGTCAAGCCTTTCATGGCCAAAATAGTTGCAGAAGCTCAAAATCAGTCAATTCCTACAGCAGAATTCATATGGAAGCCTACAGCACCCATGAAACAAAAATTCTAGCTTGGTTAATTAGTTTAAATAAATATAGTGCACAAATCTTACAGAAGCGGCTTCCCAATTATGTTCTGAACCCCTCAATATGCTTCTTGTGCAGGAAAAATGTGGAAACAACTCTGCACGTGTTTGGCGAATACGTTATGGTGCAGAACATATGGAAGATGTGGCAGCAGAAGCACAAGAGTATCATTCCCCCATCCACAGCTGATATGTTCAAGACGCTGGACAACGTGTCTCCAAGCAAGATACACATATGTTGGAGAACAATTTTGCTAGACATATGGTATACTGTCTGGGAGGAACGGAATGCTAGGGTGTTATTGGAAAAAATAAAACCATACAGGCTGATATGGGAAAGGTCTCCTACATTGTTCGTCATGTGGATCTCCATTACTGGATAGGAAAGAAATACACTTTTGGAAACTGACTATGTAACTGGTAGAATATTCTCCAAACTATATAATTTTGTATTCCTTGTCTAGATAGCTTATCTGGCAGGATCTTGTATTATCTTTTATTATTATTAATACAATAGTCTCTTTTCAAAAAAAAAAAAAAAAAGGTTGAAGTTTTCATATCATCAGGATCGAACTGCTCACCACGTCTCTATGAGCTCAAACCTACATGAGTTGTTGAGCTCACCCTAAATGAGCCTTCAAATAACCTAGCGGGGCATTAAGCTCGTGAAGATGCTGATCCAATCCTGACATGCATGAAGATGCTCATGATGATGCCAAAAAAGCCCCCTTACCTTACTAATTACTAATAGGATAGGGGCATTAGCTCCATTTAGTGAAGCGAGAGAATGTTTTACTAAACAAGGCAAAGTAGTAACATGAGAGAAAGGTGAAAAGCTCCCAAGCAGAAATAGAATATGAATTTCTAAGCTCCCAAGCAGTGGGAGGGAACTAAGGCTCTGACTGTTTGAAGCCTTATTAAATTCGACTAAACTTACTGGCTACAAGAGGTAGGCACAGTGATTCAACTTTGATCCATGACTTATTGGAGAGGTGATGGACCATGGGGAAGAGGACATTGCTTAGATAGGCAGAATAATATATTCTTCCTCTTATTCTAACCATAGATTTCCTCTATTTTTGTTGGAACCTCAAACACAAAATTGATCTTGCCATCAGCTCGATTAAGAATTTTGAATTGAAAAATTCAACTGAATTTGACTTAAGATGAAGGAACAAAGTGCCAAGAAAAAATCACAAACTAATGGTGTGATTTTAGCTCTTATAAAAAGAAAATAGATTCTTGAACTTCTTTCTCGTTCATGTAATGTTGAGGTACTGCAAAAGAGATGAAAATGTTGGATTTTTTAATCCAATATTATATGGACCAATATGTAGTATATAATATGTGTATACATTATTAGTTAAGTCTCATTAAAGTGATCTAATTTGATTATTTAGGTTATGAATTATGTGATGCATTTAATAGTATGGTCCACCTATGTGTAAAGACTAATCATAATAATTATTTAATTTAATGATGTGCTAAATTAAATAATTTTAAAAATAACGTAGGTTGTTAACCATACCTTTTGGAAACTAAAGAGATGCGCCTTTAGAAATTTTGAGAATGGGTTCCAACATATTGTTTCACGCGTTGTTTAAAGAGATTTTGGTCCCCAAATCTGTACGAAAAGAAAAGAAACTATAAGAATTTCTCTTCAGAATTTTAGGAGGAAATGTGTACTTGATTTGGAATATCAACGAGAAACTTTGAACTTGTAATCAAATCGTTCTACAGTTGATTTAGGTATGGTTCCGCACTTCTTTTCAATAGTTTTACATGAAGGATGCTATTTAAGTTTTGAATTGTTCTAACGGAAGACTCCCATAAAGGGCAAGAAAAGGGTTATGCTCATAGTATGAAACAAGGTACGATACCAAGACTCGGCCCAATGCAACCAATCATACCACAATTGAGACTTGTTCGATACAAAAAAATGCAAATAAATTACCAAACAATGATTTACCACTTGTATTTAGCCATCCATTTGAGGATGATGAGTCGTACTTCACTTAAGACTAGTAACTTATAATCGAAATAATTTGGTCCAAAATAAAATTAAAAATACCCTGTCCCTATCCAAACAGAAAGAACATAACGTCATGTAAATGCATCACCTATTTTAATTTTACAAAAATAGCTGGAATAGTTTGCATCATAGAAAGATGTCTCAAAGTAATGTAATGTGCAAATTTTGAAAGTCTGTCCACAACTACCAAAATTGAATCATAACCATTACAACACGGCAACCGTACCACAAATTCCATATTGACTTCATCCCATCTACCCCACCTCGCCCTGAAACCTTTTTTTTGAGAAGAGTATAATCCAAAACTATAGTCCATCATATCGTAGGCCTTAGCAAAAACAGCCTTAAAAACCACTCTCTGCTTCTTTGTACTTTGGTAATCCTTCACCAATTAGTTAGCAATTATGACGGCATCTAGTATTTTCCCATCTCTAGCAACGCTGACTGAGAAACACTTCTTGTGATGACCTCTACTCCTAAAACCAAGAAGAGATGAGTTGCCTAGTTTAGCACTTACATTTCAAGTACTATAAGCCTATAATGTACCACCTGTAGAACTTCAATGTAGGTATAATCCAAAATCCACCACATATTAAATTATTGACCAAGTCCATAAGGCATATAATTAAAATAGAAATGGTTTATATTAAATCCAAAAAATATTTAAATTCATAGTCTTAATCAAACATTATATGTCACCAAGCATGCCAAACATGAAACCAAATGAAGAAGGTTTATAAATTTAACCAATCCATAAACTAGTTGCACGGCTCAAATACAGTGAAATAAATAACAGTAAAGGCATTCTACCACATGTAGACTAATCCCAACAAAGTAAGCAATACCCATCAATGTGCAACTCCCTTGCTTTACCTACTAGATGATCCTAAAAGAAAGGAAAAATATGAAGTGACATACAAAACCTAGTGAAATGATATCATATACCTATCATCACACAGTCATTATAATTTTGAACAATGCATGTAGTTGAAATAATTATGTCTCCATATGGCAATGCAATATAAAATAAAGTTTGTTAACTGAAATAAATAAATAATTTCAAGTTTTCTATTGAAACGAGGGAGATAGCCCTTATAAAAGCAATGCTATTAGCCTTACCAACATATTTCTCTTCAAAATTTCCATGGTAATCCTTTCTTGGGAAATTGAATATCACCTATCTCTATGAGAATTACTTTCTTATCCTAAGTGAAAATCATAGTTATGAGAATCAGTTCTCCACTTCTAAGAAGTGTAAATATTGAAACAAATATGAGAATCTTTAATTTTTTTTTTTTTTTTTTTATTCCTATCCCCAAGGTCACTCCATAGCAAGTGCCCCCTTAAAGAAAAGAAAGAGAAAACTTGTGTACAAAGGAGAGGCGAAAGTCGCCTGCAGAAATAGCTGGATGGGCGTGGAAGGAATCACACCTAGCAAATGGAATATTACCACGTTTGACAGGATCGGTGAAGCATGTGGGGGGCTTCTTGATATTGCCAAAGTTACAATCTCAAACAAATCGATGGAGATGGCGTTTCTCCGTTTGAGAGGACATGAATCTGGCTTTCTCCCAAAAGAGTTCGAGATCTACGACGACGAAGGAATCCAGGAACTGCAGCTGGTGGAGTTGGAACGTAATTGGGCGATGGAAGTGAAGGAGCTGCGGATGCAGATTTTGGAGAAGTTTGCGGATGATCATAGGGATGGCTTAAAGCACGCCGGGAGATGGCAATTCAGTGGCCGGCGACAGTCGGAGATTGAGATTCTGAGCAGCGACGACGGTGACGCGATTCTCGAGGAAGACGATGAGGACCAACTGATGTCAGAACAGGGGTCAGACGGCGGAGCAGGAGACAGGTACATGCGGTACAAGGAAAAAGGAAAAGCAATTGCTGGGGAGTTGACACATGGCACTGACCGCAGATGGGGTGCCAGGAAAGATCGCAGTATTTCGGACCCGGGTCGGCACTGGAAGGACCTAGATAAAGGCGTAATGGGCGGGTTTAATCAGGGTCATAGGGAAGTAACTGCGGGTATCGAGTACGGGCCAGGACAAAATATAACTGCAAGAGACCACCAAGCAGCCCAAGTTAATCGGGCCGAAATAGGTGGGCCAGGAAGGGATATTAGACAGACAAGTGTGGTGGGCCAGAAACTTAAAGAAAATGAAAAGAGGCCCGTTTTAAGAGTCTACACCAAGGCCCCAAAAGGAGAGATACGGGAGAAAAAAGGCCTCCTTGCCTATTGGGAGGCCCAGAAGGCAAAGGAGTTCACGTCAGACTATGATTCGGTTGCTAACCTGCAATCTTTCGAACAACAATACAAACCACTTAGACTATCAGAGTCGAAGAATACAGTTGTTGAAATGACGAGTGACGAAGAAGGATTGGCAAAGGAAATGGACCGGGGAGGAGGAGATCAACAGGACCAGGTATGTTTTTATATACATAATTCCTCTCAATCTGACTCTTCTGCGGGAACGGGGGGTTCTAGGCACAGCTTCATTCCACCCACGCCAAATGACAGTTCAGCTAAGCAAAAAGCTGAAACCACAAAGAGTCACGTACACGACGGGGAAGAGAAGACGATGAATAAGAGAACAGATACAGAGATTTATAGAACAGCTCAGCAGGAAGAAGTTGAGAGAGCTCGGATGTTCCTGGAATCAATCAACGCACAGTTGATTGTAGTTCAATGATAGTTTGGGTAGCTGGGTTTTTTTTCTCTATGAAGATCTTTAGTTGGAATGTCAGGGGATGCGGGCAGAGGGAGAAGCGGAGGCTCATAAAGAAGGCCATTTTTGCTTCTAAAGCTGATATAGTGGCCATCCAAGAAACAAAGAAGGAGTCGATAGACAGGAGTATTGTCTCGGAGATTTGGAGGAAAAGATTTTTGGATTGGACATATCTGCCAGCTGAGGGATCCTCCGGGGGAATCATGATTATGTGGGACGTCTGGAGTATAGAAGTAAACGAGATATGGAATGGCAGTTTCACCATAAAATTCACAGATAAAGAGGGACTCTCAGGATGGTTCACAATTGTTTATGGACCTTGTGACAATGAGGGGAGAGATGAATGTCTTATTGAGCTAGCAGCAGCGTCTTCGAACATACAGGGACCGTGGTGCTTGGGAGGGGATTTCAATATGATAAGAAGTATGGAAGAAAAAAGAAACAATACTTCTATATCAAAAACCATGAAGATGTTTGACACTTGGATTCAAGACATGCAGCTTCAGGAGCCAACCATGAAGAACCTGCTTTTTACGTGGAGTAACGGAAGACAGAACCCAACAATGTCTAAGCTTGATCGTTTTCTGTGCAATAAACAGTGGGGGGATAAGTTCAGTCACCAACAAGTGTGGGGTATGCAGAGATTAACCTCGGACCACTGGCCCATTCTCTTGAATACTGAAAAGGTGAAGTGGGGACCTGCTCCTTTTAGGTTTGAGAATGTATGGCTTCAGGAAAAGAATTTCCTTAATTTTGTTCAGGAAGTGTGGACAAAGGATCAAAGTCAGGGCTGGGAAGTTTTTAGAACCATGAAAAAACTACAGAATCTCAAAATAGAACTGAGAAGTTGGAGTAGGAAGCAATCGGAGGAGGAAGGGGTCAAGCTTGCCAGATTGATGAATGATCTTCAAAAACTGAACAAGCAGATTGAAAAAGAGGATAATGTGGAGCTATGGGAAGAAAGGAAAAAGACGGTGGGGGAAATTCTTCAGATTGAATGCAAGTAGGAAAGGAAAGCAAGACAAAAGGCCAAGATGCAATGGGCTAAAGAGGGAGATGTAAATACAAAGTTCTTTCATAGAATTTTGTCCATTAGGAAAGCTAGAGCAGCAATTACCAAGCTAGAGGACAGGGAAGGCAATTTGGTGGAATGCGAAGAGCAGATTCAACAGATGATAATTGATTACTTCTCCAGTTTGCTCAAAGAGAAGGATAGCGTCACTTGGGGGGTTAATGGGCTGGATTGGCAGAGCATCTCAGAAGAGGATAGAAGATGGCTGGAAAGGGATTTTGAAGAAGAGGAAATAAAGGAAGCTGTGTTTAGTTGTAATGGCACTAAAGCCCCTGGGCCAGATGGTTTTACTATGGCTTTTTATCAAAAGGCCTGGCATATAATCAAAGATGATATTATACAATGCATGAAGGAGTTCCATGCAAATGCCGTGATTAATAGGAATGTAAATGAAACATATATTTGTTTGATTCCTAAGAAGATAAATGCTTCAAGAGTGGAAGACTATAGACCGATAAGCCTCACCACAAGCTTATACAAGGTCATTGCTAAGACTTTGGCAAACCGTCTGAGAGTTGTTCTTCCCAAAACGATTAGTGAGACTCAAATGGCTTTTGTCAAAGACAGAAAGATCACTGACGCCATCCTTATAGCCAATGAGGTTCTGGAAGATTATAGAGTTCATAAGAAGGAAGGTATGATGCTGAAAATAGACCTAGCCAAAGCTTATGATTCTGTTAAATGGAATTTTCTGGATTTTGTTATGAGACAAAAGGGCTTTGGTAAAAGATGGAGAGCGTGGATTATGGCCTGTCTTACTTCAGTTAGCTATTCAATTTTCATCAATGGCAGGCCGAGGGGAAAGTTCAATGGCACTCGAGGTCTAAGACAAGGTGATCCCTTGTCCCCTTTTTTGTTTACAATTGTAGCGGACACTCTGACAAGAATCATTGAATAGGCAAGACAAGTGGGCAAAATATCTGGTATGAAGGTTGGGAAGGAAAACATTGTTCTTACCCATATTTTATTCGCAGATGATTGCATTCTTTTCTTACCGCAGAAGAAGGAGGAGTTGATGGAGATGATGAATATATTGCATACCTTACCTTTAGTTTACTTACAGGAATGAAGATGAATGGTAAGAAAAGCAGTCTGCTGGGAATAAATATCAGCCCTCATGTGATAGAATCTTGGGCTAAAGAGATGGAAATATCAACAGGTAAGTGGCCTATTCAATATCTGGGAATGCCTGTAGGAGGTAATCCAAACAAGGCCACCTTTTGGGAACCTGTTCTGTCCAAAATAAGGAAGAGGACAGCAGGATGGAAACAGAGCTATTTATCAAGGGGGGTAGACTTTTGCTGATTAAGTCTGTTCTTGAAGCTCTTCCCACTTATTATCTCTCCCTTTTCAGGCTGCCAAAGAAGATGGCTGATGAAATGGAAAGACAGATGAGGAATTTTCTTTGAAAAGGTGAAGAAGATACCAAAGGAAAAAATATGGTCAGGTGGCAGCAAGTATGTAAGGACATCTCAAAAGGGGGTCTAGGCATAGGGGGGCTTCGGAAGGTTAATGAAGCTTTAAAAGGGAAGTGGTTGTGGAGAATGATGGTTCAACCAATAGCCCTATGGGCTAGAATCGTCAAAAGTGTACATGGCCAAAAACACTTTGGTAGAGAAGCAGGAATATGCAGATTATGTAGCCATAGGTCCCCATGGAAAGACATCCATCGGCTATATCCCAAAGTCAGACCTCACATTATATGGAAAGTTGGTAAAGGGGACAACGTTCTGTTTTGGGAAGACATATGGAGTGGAAGGGATAAACTAAGGGATAAATTTCCAAATATTTTTAGATTGTCCACAAGAAAAGAAGGAACAGTTGCAGAATTCCTAACCAAGCCAGCCACAACGGACCCTAACCAATGGGCTTGGAATTTATATTTAGGTGGCATCCTTGGGGACAATCAAGTGGATGAAGTTAGTGATATGATGTGTCTTCTCCGCAGTTTTCACCTCCATCAAACAGATTCTGAAGATAAGCCTACATGGGCTTTAGAGCACAATCGCCAGTTTTCGGTGAAGTCTTTTAAGGAAAGTTTCCACACACAAGAGCAGAATGAAGCTAATGTTCCAACAGATTTTATTTGGAACATTAAAGCTCCTATGAAGGCTAGAATGTTACTTTGGCTTGTGAGCCTAAATAAGCTCAACACTATTGATAACATTCAGAAGAAGAATCAAAAGCTCTATCTTAATTCGACTATGTGTCTGTTATGCAGGAATAGCGGGGAATCAATTACTCACATTTTTTAAGAATGTCAAATGGTAAAGAACATGTGGAGACATTGGGCCAACCATCATGAAGCTATCACAATTCTTGCAGTTGGACAGTGTTATCAGGTTCCGGATAGAATAAAAAAGGCTAACCTTCATCAGTACTGGAAGGTAATTTTGACAGCTATATGGTACAGTATATGAGAAGAAAGGAATGGAATATTCTTCTTGGAGAAGTACAAGGATGATCGCCAGCTTTGGGAGAGATCAAATATTCTTTTTGCGACATGGATCTCTTCTTCTAGTTTAGGGAAAGGTTATAAATTTCGGGATTGGTTATGTAATGGGGATAAAATTTTGCAGTCTTTGTAATACTCCGGATACCTCATCCGGTTGTAATTTTCTCCTATTAATAGAATAAAGTTTCTGTTTCAAAAAAAAAATTAAGAAAAAAAAAAGCAGAAACTTGTAATGAATAACTTCTTAATTTCATGTGCTTGTTAGTGGAGCTTCATCCTTGAATTGCACCCTCTTTCGTCTTCCTCCTCTCAAAGTAACATTGTATTTTCATTCCTCTAATTCCATACCCAATTTAAGGTTTGACCAATACTCAATACTGTCCTCTTCTTTAACTAATAACTACTGTATTTCTTTTGTTTGGTACCACGAGATTTTATATTTTTGAATTCTTACTCTTCTTTATTTAAAAAAAAAAAAGAAACAGAAGATTTTATTCATAGAGGAGAAAAAATACAAACAAGGCCCCAGCCAAAACCACAACACAATTACAAAGCCCCACCTGCATATAAAATATTATCCCACCTTTTCAACCAATCCGCCATAGAATAACTCAATGAAAGAGGACCATTACTAATCCAAAAGGGAGCAAGTGACTGAGATTCTTCCAAAATGTTAGTAGGGAAATTGAACTTGTCTTCGAAAATTCGAGTGTTCCTTCTTTCTACAAACACCATACTACCTTCAGACAAGCCACCATCCAATGAGCCCTCCACCTCTTATCAGCCTCCTCCCAATAAGGACAAACACAATGTTACGATTCCTGCATCACTAGCCCCGGGGCAAAAGGGAAGTGTCTTTTCCACCTCTCCTAGACAAAGGAGGCGAAAGAGCAATGACTGAATACATAATCCACGGACTCCCTATTTTCCTTGCATAAAAAGCAGTAGAAGGGGGACAAGAAGAGCCAAGCAAACCTCTGTTAGATCATATCCCTCGTATTCACCCTCTTCTTAAGCACTAACCAAGCCAAAAATTTAACGTTGGACGGAACCAAAACCTTCCAAAGCTCCTTAAAAAATAGGAAAGGAAGAGAGAAAGGATTCTAAATCGAGGAAGAAAAAAAGGATTTAGAGGAAAATTTCCCTAAACTTTCTATAATCCAAACAATCTTGTCTTCCTTGTCCGACATAAAAAACTCATTTAGCGAGGTTCTAAGGGAATTCTCTTCCTCCTCACACCTTGGACTTCGAAAGACCTCAAATGAAGCTCCAGACACAGCACCGCAAAGACAGACTGAGAAGCAAAAAACATAGAGACGGGCCAGTTTTGACCAGAAGACAATCTATACAGTCTAGGATACAACACTGACAAAGCGTCAGTGGCACAACAAACGTCCTTCCAAAATCGGATAACCTCACCTCTCCATATCCTCAGCCTGATGAAAGGGTCGAAAAATTGATGAAGAGAGTAAATGAACTTCCATGGACTTCTGTAGGTCACGCTTTTCTAAAGACCAGCATCTCTACCATTGACATTCAAACCATGTCTACTTCGGATTACTCTCTCCCAAAACTTGTCTTTTTCTTTTGAAAACCTCCAAAGCCATTTACCTACAAGCGCTCTATTCTTAGCAATTACATTGCCAATTATTAGACCTACAAGATCCTTTCTTATTTGAACCTTTCTCCACTCTACTAAGTGCATGTCGTGACTGTCATCTTTCCCAACCCATAGAAAATCCCACATCAGCTTCTCAATCTGATTAGCTTCTCTCTTGAGAATTCTGAAAATAGACAAGAAGTAAGTGAGCAAAGCTTCTAACACTGAAATGATCAAGGTGAGCCTCCCTCCCTTCGAAAGGAACGCGTGCTTCCACCCCTCCAATCTCTTTCCCACTTGGCTGCAACCGGATCCCAAAAGATTTGAGACCCTGAATTTCCATCTAATGGCATACCCAAATACTTCAATTGCCATTCCCCTACATCACAACCAATCTTCTCCACGGCTTCTCTCACCCACTCCTCTGAGGATGTTATCCCAACAATGCAAGTTTTGGATATGTTAACTTGCAAACCTGACGCCCAACAAAAGCACCTAACCAAATTTAAGGCTTACTCTTCCTTTTCAGTTGCTAAGGTTAATCATGTTCAACTAGACAATTAATTCTTTTTGAGTTTTTTCAAAAAGAGCTTTTCTCAAAATTCAAAGTCTATCCCAAGAATCGTTTGTTCCTCAGTGTGTAGGTTGGTGCTATTGGTTTGGTCTAATGACCTCGTTAGTCTTGACACTTTCAAATGAAGTTTTGCCTTTTATGCATATAAAACATCGTCTATCTTTGTATATCTAAGTTCCTATTAATTACTCTTCAATTATAAATATTTTATATGTTTTCGCTTTGCCCTTTCTTGCCCCTTCCTCCCTCTCCCAAGATCAAAGGTCAAGATCCACCATGCTATGTTGTGTTGAAAAGAACCAATTCTCACAACCTTCCCCATCTCTTGATGAAGATACTTGTTTCATCTTGCATGTTTATTGTGAGGTCTCTGATTTTAGGTTAGAGCTGTCTCTAGGAAAGACAAACAATGTGGTATTGCTGTGTCTGCTAATTATGTAGGCATCTGGCTTGATAGGAAAGGAAATGTCTTAGGGAAAGTAAGGGGATTGGAGGACCATATTCATAGCATCGTCAGCATCAAATGTTTATCATACAACTATATTAAAATAAACATTGGAATGGCTTCTGCTTGAGTTACTTCCCTTCTATTGCATTAATGACAAGCTCTGTGCTTGTTGCTTAAAGTTTTCTATTAAATCCTTCTGGCCCACTCATTTTGTGTGATAAATGCTTTTATTGCACAATTCCACTGCCACAGAAAATATGACTGCTGAGTAGATGAAGATGATTTGCTACTGATATTCACAGAACAAATTTTCTTGCAACAAAGACATCTACCAGACTACATCTCACGTATCTTTCAGGGTAGTGACATCTTGGAAAATGCTAAACATACTGGCTGGTGAAACTTGACTTTACATTCTTGTAAGGTGGAAATGTGTGGAGGTGAAATATGAATTGGCTTTTTTTTTTTAAAGAGTTCGCTACCTTTTTCTCCCTCATGTAAAATTACTTTAGAGAAAGATGATTTAACTTTGAGGAGCAAAATCTGTGTCACCTCCACGGCTTCACACATTACCATATTCAACTAAATTAAACTTTTTCCCAACTACATGGGTTCGACTACAAGATTCTGCTTCTTCCACTCAAAATCATGCTTGCCCTTCGTGTAGTAGGCTAATGTAGTATATTCATATCATAGGTGATATGACAAATTGTTTTGTAAATGATGTGTAAATTGTTTAACTCTCTAGACCAATGCTCTTGCCAAAGAACTTTTGCTCATTGTACTTTAAGTTGATCCAATTTATCCAAATTGGAGATCATTTTCTTAAATTTCTAGATTTGGCCTTTTTTAATGTTCTAATTTGTTTCAGAAAGATAAATGCTTTTTCTTCTCAGTCGCAGGAGTAGACTTGTGTTCTTTGCTGGACGTGTCCAGAACTCCAGAGTCCGTCAGGAGCTTATAAATAGCTGGGAAAATGACAGTGAGATGGACATATTCTCCGGAAGACCACCTTTCCCATATGAGGAGGGTTTTAGGAGAAGCAAATACTGCCTCCATGTGAAGGGATACGAGGTTAACACAGCAAGGATCTCTGATGCCATGCACTATGGGTGTGTTCCTGTCATAATTTCCAATCATTATGATCTTCCATTTGCCAATGTCTTGAATTGGAACACCTTTTCAATCATTCTTAGTCATGAAGATATTCCTTTTCTGAAACAAATACTGATGTCGATATCCAATAAAGTATATTTGAGCATGTATAACAACCTGCGCATGGTGAGGAGACATTTCACTTGGCATGCAACTTCAAGAGGTTACGATGCCTTCTACATGACTGCCTACCAACTGTGGTTGAGAAGAGGAACTCAGCGTTTACTTTCAGATTCATGATCTTGTATTAATATTATTAATATATACAAACCCATTTTGTTTAGTTTAGTGTTTTTTCTTTTATAATTCATTAATATCCTTGAATTCCGGATCACCAACAAGACTACTAATATCCAAAGTTTTGTGTATGCATGTGATTCCTAACTCAAGTTTCCAACCGTTGGGTCATCTTCATGTACCGTCTAGCCAGCTATGGTAGGGAATTTAAAGACGCTCTTAAGATTCTCATATACTTTTTGAAGAGTGATGAAAACATTAACCTTCGCTGTCCATTTCTCCTCTAATTTGTTTCGGTGATGCACTACACAGTCTACACTTCATGTGCCCTAGTTTGGATGATCATTCATGAAATAACAAATGTTGAGTAATTTTATTGGATTAAACTGAAGTTTTTAAGAAGAAAAAGGAAGAGTAGATGCCTTAGTACTTGGTTCACACGTTAGGTGAAATTATTCTTTTCGAGTGTCCAAAATGTCACCAAATTCATCACTTCGGTTTCTTCTTCAGCTTGACGAGGGAAAGGCCTCCATGGACGCCTAAAAGAGTTGATTTTAGTTGGTTCATTTGCTAAGGAGTGCAACATTGGTGGAGTTCCAATCAAAGGTAGCCAAGGAAAGGTAGAAATAAGGAAGAAACTAGGTGAAGTTGGGAGGCTTGCACACAAATTAGGAAGATTTGGATATGCAATGGATCGTAGGCGTATTTTGAGTCGGAAAAGGAGATTTTGGATACTTGGTTAGTCCATGTGTCTATGGATGAGTCATTAGCCCACCCTTTTCTCAAATAAGATGGAAAACATGCTAAAGGACTCCCCATGACGGCTCCTCGATTGTGCGCTTAAGAGTTCCAAGAGATTCATGAAGATTGGAAGGTTATGATTGTCTGATTTGATCCAAAGATGAATTTAATCCAAGGGTGGACATCTCTCCTGTCACATATGCAAGGCTCCAAGGGCTTTTCACCAAATTCATCCTTTTGAACGATGGACATTTTAACATACTTACCTGTTTGGTTTTCGGGTGTGTATATAATTTCCCCGTTGTGTGTTTAGTTTAGGAGGTCAGGGTTATTCACGTCTTTGTGCGTCCTCCATGAGGTTATCCCATGGGCCAATCCCCTTCAACTCCCTCGGCACACCCAAAGTTCCTATCCCGTGGTCCCTCCTCTTAATGCATAGAGCCATTATCCCATGCACCAAGGTTTTTTGCCCACTGTACAAATGTTGCTTCCCTACTTTTAATTTCCTCCAACTCAACATCTTCTCTTGATCTTAACACTTAATTCACTTAATTTTACTTCTTGTCCATGTATATTGACTCCACACTTTATGTATCATTGGTATATTACACTTACATAATCTATTTTACCGAAATTAAGCATTCCATGGCTCATAATTCTACTTGGACATTATTTTTTATTTTTATTTTTTTGGGATCATGTTCCTTACTGCTTTCAAACTCATGTACATTCTCTAATTTAGAAAAGTAATTAAGTTATAACGGAAATTTAATTGAAATTATTCATGTCATCAGACTTACTTTTCTCATGAGTTCCTAATTTTAATAGGAACTTGTCAAACTTTTCATCTTGATCCACAAAAATTATACTTTGCGCTATTTTATTTTATTTTATTTATTTATATATTTATTCAAATATTTTGTCAAAAAATTTTAAGGTAATGCGGTAAACTTCAGATCAAATAAGAGAAGAACCTCAAAGCCAATTTGGTCTAAATTATTAGAAAAGATCTCGAATTGAGAGGAACAAGTACTTTCCCAAGCCAGAAAACAAATTCTAATCTGTGCCATTGGCCTAGCCATCCCTGCCCACATCATATCATGTTTCAGATGTCCACGAACAATTTTTCATCTCTTTAAGTTAAAGAAAAAAAAATTACAAACATAATTACATCCTTAAACTTGGATAGACAACTTATTCTCTCTACATACACCTATGTTCTACTAACAGTCTAACATGGATAAGTGGTGAGAGACTGCCATAACTCCACCAAAAAACAAACTTGTATTTATTTTAATTACTAAAAGTAACATAAAACATAATTTATAATCTTAAAAATATGATCGTAACAGAAACCTAGGTCCATTGGCAACAATGAATTCTGTAATTAAATAATGTGGTTGTAATTGACGAGAATGGGTCTCCTTGATTTTCACTAAAAAAACCTTCTACGTCATTGAAATCTTCAATTAAGAGGCCCTTTTCTTAAAAAGAGCTGGAGAACTCAATTGAACCAAGGAGGCCCCTTCGAGCAAGCAATAGCTGCTGAAATCATATGGAAAGAACGTAAATTTTGCAACTTGAAGGCATAGTTCCTCCAAGAAAGAGCAACATCACCACCATTGCAACCTTCCAAAGAGATAAACAAGCCAGAGACACTTGATCCAAGGCTCCTCCACGGCCTCCATCAAAATTTAGCACTCTTTTCCTAGCCATTTCCATTACCACTTCCAAATATCCATTCACCTCAATCAATTCCCTACAATACTCCCCAATTTATTGTTAAAAACCAAAAGCAAAAGGAGTCATGATATTGACTGTAGTCAAAACACAACCTACCTCTGCTTTGGATGTTTGTCAAAACTCTTTACATCATTGTAGACAGATGAGACATCTATTCGCTCAAAAGGGAAAAATAATCCATAATTTACAAAATAAGTACAAGATCAAATGTTGACAAGTTGCACTTACGCTGTCCACGTTCAAAATTGCAAGCATGTAAATAGCAACCAGCTTTTCTTGTCATTATGAGACCAAGCCCTGACACCACCAGCCAAATTAAGTTAATACTATGAACTAGTGATGGGGACCTAATTAGAGTACCATTTTGCCTGACTGAAAAAAATAATAATAATAAAGAACATATTTTGCAAAAATGCTGACAAAGAATAATAATTAGAAATCAAAATAGCAACTACCCACTTAAAATGATTAGCTTGAGATTGGGAAGAATAAATACTATGCTATAAAATACGAAGACCTTCAATCATTCTGAATACTAACAGAATATCTCAGTTTTAACATTAGATTCAATATTTTATAGTCCTGTTGGGTGGTTTTGGCTTCTCACAACACAAAAAGGTAGCTCAAGAGGTGAGGTTTTTTCTCATACACCTCAACAATCTCCCACTCACATATCAGGCCATGAATTAGAGGTAAGGTGGAACAGCTTCCCCTAGCTTAATATTGCAAACAGATTGTTAGCAAAAACCTCAGAACTCTTGATGTTCTACAAAGATATGATCTCTCCACAATGTTGTTCATTAAGTTATCAGGACGGAAAATTGGCTGACCATCTAATCTTTGTTGTGTGTCCTCTCAAATGATTAAGAAGAAAGAGCTTTTGCTAAGTGACCTGGACTCCTTACTTTAGCTTGGTGTACTGCTTGATATAAAATGTGCACAGTCTATATATCCCACAATTTAGATTTTAGATTATTTTTATGTAGATTCTCCAGCTGAAAAAAGACAATGCATGAAAGAAGATAATCACTAATAGATGAACAAAGAAAACAAAGAAAGCGTAACAATTCCTATTTTAATGTAAACATCAGTCAAAATGATAATTTTCCAGCCACTAGGTCTAGTTCCTTTTTTTAGATTATTTATGTCAAATCATAACTTTTATTAGGAAAAGGAAGGACCAATGTGATTAAGTATTTAACTTCAAAATTGTAGTGCTTTAAAGCTAAAACTTATATACGTTAGTAACAACTAAAAATTTAAGCTATAGGTGTCAGATGCAAGTATACATCCAGAGGTCAGACTAGTTCATTCCCAAATTAGAGATATAAAACTTTGCTAAAATGAATCCAATGGCTTAAATTAGACAAGATTATGTTCATTATTAAGGTCGTATTATTTTTTTCTTCCTTCTTCTTATTTCTTTTTTTTTCAATCTTTTATTTCATTTTTTACCTTCACATAAATTGGCGGCTATAGGCTATTAATCGCTCCTCTTCTTCTTTGTCTTGGATTAGACAAGATTATGTTCATCAATAAGGTGATATTATTATTTTTCTTCCTTCCGTATATTTCTTTTGTTTTTTTAATTAAAGTTGTGACAAGCAATATATGTTGGATGGAAGTATATGTTTAGAGGTCAGCTTTGTTCGTTCTCGAATTGCAGATATGAGACTTGGCTAAAAAGAACCCAATAACTTGAATTAGACGAGATTATTTTCATTAGTAAGGTTATGGTATTTTTTCTTCCCGCCTTTTATTTCATATATGTCTAGGGGTTGGACTAATTCATTCTCAATTTAGAGATGAGATTACTGTTATTTCTTGTATTATTATTACATCACTAATATAGGTTAGACCATTTTTTCTTCCTTCCTTTTCCTTCTTTTTTTTTTTTTTTTTTTTTTTTTTTTACTCTTTTGCTTTTCTTTTTTCCAAACACAAATTGTTACAGCTTATAGGCTATTTCTCATTCTCTTATTTTCTACTTCTTCTCCTTCTTGGGTTATAAAAACTTATGCTCATTAGTAAGGTTACAATAATTATTTTCACTCCTATTGTTTCCTTTTTTTTTTTCATCTTTACTTTCCCTTTTCCCTCACATAGATTGTCACCTTTATTTCTTCTTCTTTCTTATTTTTTGGATTCTTTTTTATTATTTGGAGAATCTACATAGCAAAATTTTTTGAAAATCAGCGACATATCAAACATTATTGTTGTTGTCATATCATCTTAACACATGTATGTTGGTCTAACATGAAGAGTGTAGGTAACATAACTGACAAAAAGCATAGGATGTAATGGATTATAATGGGTATAACTGTCAAATCATTGATTAAATTAGAATAAAAGCACAATTTTAAATTGAAAAAGCACTTAGTTGAAAAATATCTTTTAAGAAAAAGATTCATTTCAAGGTACAAAGGTTTTTATGGAATATACAAGTATCAGAAAAGGTGAAGAAATTGAAGCAGAAGCTTGAAGATTCCCATTAAATTACTAGTGTCAGTTTCTAAATATAGATAACCGAAATTGTCATAACATAGATCAAGTCCAGAAAAAGTAATCCAAGAGGTACCTTTTCTAACTTTCCACGGTAAATCAGTTCCACTTCACTGCGGAGACTTTCCATGTCCCCAGCAAAATCACTCACATGTTCCACTGCCATTAATTGTTTCAACTGCTCTCTCATCCTTTCCAGCACTTCATCCAGACCGCAGAAATCCCTGAAATCTAGAGCTTTGGTTATCCTTAGCTGAAGAAGAATCTTAATTGCCATGAGGGCCTGAAAACAGCATCAGATATTGAATCAGGAAGTAAAGCAAATTATAGATTTATGTAACATTACATATTATATCATGAAGAGGCTGCATGAGTGGATATACTAGTTATATAACAGAGAGCTTTGATGGAAATGTGGATCTATATATTACATTATCTAGAATACAATGTGCCACATGGTACAACTTAGGTAAAATTCAGGTTGACAGAAAACCTTTTCCTGCAGATCAAGGTCAGTTGATGTAGTTAGCTCAACCACGGACTTCAGGAAAAATGGATCACTGAAAAAAGAAGGCTCTTCTTCACGTTCATTTTCTAGTTGAGATTCCGCCAGATCACCCACAAGAAAAGTGGCTTTCTTACGGAGTCTGATGTCTGTGCTGGAGTTGCTCATTATTCCCTAAAAAGCATAACATAATCAGTGGCAGTCACCACAATTTTAGCCCATAGTATGTAGCATTCTGCATTCTCATCTAGTTTACCTGTAAGATCAATTCTCCAGATTCTGCATAGAATAGTCCCTGGCCATGCCTATTGTTCCTAATTAAAGCAGAGATAGCATATAAAGCTTTTATTGCCTCATCCACATGACTTGATTTGACCATCTTTATTAGCTTTGTAAGTGCCCCGAGTTCAAGAATCTGATAAAAAAGATTTTAGGCTGCATATTAGAAGGAAAAAATGACACTAAATAAAATCATAATCGGAGATGAATAGATCTTAGGAATGATATCAAGATGATGCACAGAAGGTTCAGACTTTCCATCTGACAAGAAACTAAAAATTCTCATGAAAATATTACACTCATTAATATGACTATTTGACATTTCAAGATTGGAACAACTTATCTATCAGGCAAGATCTGGGATTTTCAAAGGCATACTTTATACACTGAAGTCTAGACATTGATGATTCCAACTCTGGATATAGTCACAAATCACAATCATATGTATTAATCTCAATGTTTGAAAACATTACTTCAGAGACTTGAAGTTGGACTGCACCACGTCTCATACCATGCAATAATGAGAAAAAAGAACTACTTTTTACTTTGTCTTCTTCACCATACACAACTCTTTAGTCTTATAGGAATCCAAATTATAAATTAGAATTCTATTAAAAAGATTTCATTGTACAAATATTCGAGGATACAACTAACTAATTTGACAGGGTTCCTCCCCCAAAATAAACTCACACAAATGACAAGCTAAGCAATGATAAACTTCGATGGTACTTATACCTGCATTACACACACCCCACGTCTCCCCCACTCTTAACTCTTTTCTCGCTCTCTCTCTCTCTCTCTCTCTCTCTCTCTCTCTCTCTCTCTCTCTCTCTCTCTCTCTCCCTCTCTCTCTCTCCCTCTCTGTCTCTCTCTCTCCCTCTCTCAAAAAATAATACAAGAACCTCTACAATACATATGCCTACATTACAAACAAACCAAGTACCCCCAATTAGCTACTGTCTTTCTCTCTTACGTGCACACACACACACACAACTCTTTAATCTGATCGGAATCTTAGAATTTTATCAAAAACATTTCATTGTACAAATAATCAAGGATATGACTAACTAATTTGGGAGGTTACTCTCCCTAAATAAACTCACACAAATGACAAGCTAAGCAATGATACAAGAACCTCTATAGTACTTATACCTACATTACAAACTAACCAAGTACCCCAATTAACTTCTCTTTCTCTGTCTCTCTCTCTCTCTCTCTCTAGAATTTTATTAAAAATATTTCATCGTATAAATAATTAAGGATATAACTAACTAAGTTGGGAGGGTTTCTCCCAAAACAAACTCACACAAATGACAGTACGTATACCTACATTACAAACTGACCAACAAACTGGTAAAAATATAATTTTGGGCAAAATATCATTGACGGTGCTCTATTCTATCACAAATGCCAACTAGCCGCACAAGCAAACAACCATTGATCTCGTGACCTCCAGAAACACCCGAGGGATCCAATGCCCGCCACGACAGTTCATGATCTTCTCTTCTTTCTTCCTTACTAAAGCAAATACTGCCATGCGTTCCGTCATATAAGAAATGCTGATCATTCCACTCTTATCACTGGTCACCATCACAGGAGATGCCAAACAAGAAAATTACAGTTTGCAACTATCCTTGTTCCCGCTATCATCTTCGGCCTGGATACAAACATCAGATCTCCAATCTCTTCGGGTAAGTGTCCCACTCGTCCTTCCAATACACCCCGATCCTCTTCCCTGTCTCAGTCTTCTTCTTCTTCTCTATCGTTCCCCATGCATTGCGTGGGTGGCCATCTGCTGTCTCCTCTGCACACGATCAGCAGAGTCGAGCACCACTACAAGCCATATTCAGCATGATCTAATCCACAATCACTTTTCTGCTGCTTCGTGTTAGTGCCGCTATTCGAGTTTCAAAAGGTCTAGTAATAAGAACTTCAACATGTACCTGTGATTGTAATTACTACCATTTCTTCCATGGTGAATGCTTCGCAGCAGAGATCTACTGATATGTTGATTCATTGTCTTCAATCCTGTGGTGACCTTGAATGGCCCTAGCTTTTTGACGTTCTGAACACTTAAATTTGAGAATTGATAGCCTTAGATTGCCAAAGAGATTGGGATCCAACAAGTCGTCAAGCGCTGAAGGAAGAAGCCTCTCACTACAACTTGAGATTGCCATGATCAAATCTCCTCTTGATTTTGGGGATATTTATCATGGCTGATGCTGGTGGCCTTGATTGTCTCCAAATTTGACATTCGATTTGGAGTTTCACCGTCAAAGATCGGAATCACGAAGTTGTTGTGCACCATTCCATCCTTCATCACCGGAATCTGCATTGCTTTCACCAAGTGAAGGATTGAAGCAATTCTCACGATCATGTTTCCTCATCGATATAGATGGCTCGAAATACAAAGCTGTAAGTCTGGTTGGAGTGCCATCGACGAACGAGCTCATATTTCCATCCTTCGCCTTTGATTTCTTTTTCAAGAATGCTTTAGACAGCGAATGCATAGATTAGTTTATATCTCCCGTCATTTGCATCAACTTCACCATGTTTTGAGCGAGCAGATCCGTCTTTTATTCCAACTTCAACAGCTGCTACAATTCCTTTTTGATCTCTTTAATATGAATCTCCAATTTATCAAGATGAGCATCCCTCATAGAAGAAGCCATGGATCGATGCTCTTTACCAATTTGATAGGAATCTATATTGTAAATTATAATTTACAGTAACAGTAACCAAGAATATAACTAGCCAAATCGAAAAGGCTATACTCCCCCAAAATAAACTCACACAAATAACAAGTTAAGCAATGATACATGACCCTCTACACTATTTTATAACAACATTAAAAACTAACCTTATTACCCACAATTAACTACTATAGTTAAGACCTAACATTCCTCTAAATATTTGGATTTTGCAGCTTCACATTGTGAGACAGGAGGGTTAACATTTTTAGAAAAAATAAGTGAAAAATTTTATTAAATCCTAGAATATAGTAAAGCAAAACAAACATTACAAAAGGTGATGGAACAAGAGATTCAAGCAGATACGACCCAAAAAGAACAACACAAACAAGCTACTTGTTCCAATTTAACAGCCAATTTGAAACGGAGAAGCCCTTGTCTAGAGACGAATAACAAACCCAGGAGCTCACCTATAGTTTAATCTCCTCCTGTTCTTAAGAGACTTACTTTGTTGAACTTTGAAAAAACCTTCAGTTTCTTTCTAGCCAAATGAACCAAAGGGCCTCATAAAGTGCAATGAGACCAGCACCTTTCTCCACTAATGATAATGAGGGAGCGTGGCATAAAGACAATCCTTCCTCCACCTGTTGAGGAATGGGAAAACAATTCCTCAAAAGAGCTAGCAAGTGCTACCATATCCTTTTTGCAGAAGGGCCATGGAAAATAGATATGGTTAATGCTGTCATAATCCTATTGACATGGAAAGCACCAGTGAGATGATAAGTATTTAGTTTGGTGAGTCATTGTCTACCCAAAGACCTTTACCTTGGAAGGTACACGCGCCTGCCAAATATGAGTAGAACATGGGAACCTTATAGATGGTTGAGGTCCAAATAAAGTTGTCTGTTTCTATGGAATGACATTATGAAGTTTATCTAAAAGCAAATGAGTCTCATCAAGCACATCTCATGTTCAAGCTCTTGGGACATGAAAGCTCCATATAATAGTGGGTGAAGTTGAGTCAAGACACAAGTAACAAAGGAAGCAAAAGGATGTCTATAAAGTCCTAGATAAACAAAATATATGTGGGAAAACTTCAGGCAGCTTTGAATTCTCCAACCACCTGCCCCCCAAAAAATAGAATATCCAGTCATTACCAACTTTAGGCACCAAGTGTAAGTGAGAGCTGAGGCAAAAAGGACGATATGAACTTTCAAGCACTCTTCTAAGTAGAATAAACCCACCTGCAACCAACATCTGGTGTTGAGAACACCTTAATCCATAGTGACTTGGGTTCTATGATGTATCTCCAATTCCATTAACTGCACAACACAAACTGCCTTTCTCCAAATATCTCTACACAAACCCCCATTCAAACAAGCTTGAAAAACCCTTTTTCCTATCAAAACCCTCCCAGTAAATAAAAAATTAAAAAAAAAAAATCTTCTCAATTCAAACCACCGTAGATGCAAGAGCTTCAAACTAGGACATGAAAAAAAAAGGCACCACCATAAGGACTAATGAACTAGAGCAAGTCTTCTCCCTCTTCATAAAAAGCCCATTTTGAACAATCCAACCTCTTGGAAATTCTAGCCCTAACTAGATCAAAAAACTCACAAGATAGCAACTACTCTCCGAACGGGAGGCTAGGATGCTTCATTGACTAGACCCTACTAATCATAAACAATAGTGAGTATGTAATGTGCTCCTAATAAAGAAGGTTGCTTGTAAGGACCCAAAAATCAATATGCAACAAATCAAGATTATGTATTTATGTGACATGCACGTAGTACTATAGGAAAAGACAGATGATGTTGTTTAGACAAAGTGCACATCATATATTCAAAACAATTAGTTTTGTCAAGGTAGGAAAGTGGTGATAGCCATTACATCTCATGTAAGCGAGGCAAAGCCCAGGTGTAACTTGGGCGACATAAAATATTTATGTAGATGTCCTCGAAAGTTTTATTTATTTATTCATTGGTTTCCTAATATAGATGTACATGCATGCGCACACACACATATATAATTATTTATAATTATATTTGCCATTTTATTTTAGATTGTATAAAATAAAAAAGGAAGAATGTCGTGTTAGTATTCCATGAATTAATAACCCAAGATTCCAAACACTTATTCAATAAGTGAGAGATCCACCAGGTCATATAATCGTAGTTACCTCCAGGTAATTTTGTAGCTATCCAAATTCCTCATCTGGTAGCTAATTACTAATAATATATTCTATAGTTTCTCCTTAAAATATATATATATATATATATATATATATTTATAATCATAGTTACATATATGTTTTTTATGCAACAACCATAAGTAGGGAAATAACAAACTAGTTTAACTAACTCATTTTATTTTATTTTTTTGATAAGACACTATGATATACATATATATTAAATATAAAGATTGCTAGATGAGGAATCTAGCATCAATACAACAAAATTACATCAGATGTAGAATATTATGCCAGCTGGCCACCCAATCCCCAAAACTATATCCCTTATTAAGTTTAGTAGAGATAATCCAAGTACAAAACAAGATTACTGATCTTTCCCAACTGTACATAGCAGATTTACAAGAGTTCGAAAATAGTCTACTGTTTCTTTCTTCCCAAACTAACTCATTTTATTGATAGCCCCTCTTTCTTTCTTCCTGTTCTTAGTCCAATAAACCCTCTTCTTTGTCTTTAGGAAGTGTTGCATCAAATAAGCTATTTTGCAATGTCAATTGGATCACAAAAAGGTAAAATGATAGTCGAAAAGGTTGTTAAAGGTTGTCGAAAGTTGTCACTAGAGTTGTAGAATGATTGGAGGGAAACTAAATGTCATGAGTTTTGGGTGTAGACGGTTCAAGGAGCTTTTGTTTTTCAAAAAAGAAAAAAAAAATTAACTCACACCCTTGAAAAAGAAATACATCTTGTATAACCCTACCAAGCTTAGGCAAGGAAAAGGTTGTTTCCTCAGTCTAAGGGTCTAGACAAGGCATAAACAATGCCTTGACAACATTGAAAACATTTAGTTGATGAGGAAGAAGAAAAAAAAAAATCTAAATGTTTAAGAGCATCAAAAAAAGCTCAACCAAGTCTTTCAGGTAAAGATGAAGTAAAAAAATTGTAACCTTATTAATTGTAACGCTATCATTACAAGAAGAAGAAAGAAAAGAACACTTGACCTCCTAATTAAAATTTGTTGTAAACAATTGTGTATGGAACTTGACCGACTCGATGCAACCCAACCAAATGTGACCACTTCAGGTCATGTTTAAGAGACTCCCTCTCACTCTCTCTACAGGTCCCTCTTCTCTTCTTTTTTTTAGAGATTGTAATAGTCTGTTCAACCTTAAAAAAAACAAAAAAATAATTGTGGCTTCAACAGGGCCTAACCTTAAGTCAGTCAAGTGGGGTCGAGCCCAGCCCATTGGCACCAAACTTGGTTGGCTTGAGTGCATTCTTAAGCTAAAACCCAATCCAACCCAACTTGATTCCACCCCTAGTTTTAATAGATACAATACGAGAACTCAAGAAAGTAGTAGAAAAGGCAGTTTTGCCCAAATGTACAAGTCTCCTATCACTATACAATAGGTTGGACGAAAAACAAATCTAAGTTTGCTTGGGTAGCAAGTTTATTGACAGAAAGTAAGTTGAACTTGAAATCAGAAACATAGACCACTTTAGGATGAAGTCGGATATGACCTGTGCATTTAACTGATTTAATGGAACCATCAGGTAAACAAAAATGTATCAGTGTTCTAGTCAAATAGGTTTGATGAAGGAACTTGCAATGTCGACACATATCGTTTAGTACACTTGTATCAACTATCCAAGAATTTCAATCTAACGAAGCAAGAAATGAAAAGCATTACTAGGTAAGGTACCTCCAAATTCACTAAGATGTTGAAGATTGATGAAATTGCCATCTATGAAAATGTTTGCTTCGCTAGCTTGGCAAGTTCTTGCAAAATCATTTCAAAGATGTTAGTTGACTGACCAAATATCTTCATATTTTCATCTAAAGATTTAAGATCTAAAGGACAATCTCTCATATTTGCAATAGCCTTTCCAATCAACAATCTTTTTCTCCTTCAACTCTTTTTACCAACCAGGAAAACCATGTAGTGTGAGCATGTCTCTTGAATATGACCACTGGTATACAATGGTCACAATAGATTTCCTTTTTTCCTTCCATAGATTCATCTTTCTCAATATGTATAACCAGCATAAGATATCTAAATTTCGTTCTTTTTCTCTGCATTGGAGACCATAGAAAAGCTAGGGCAGATCTGTAATCAGATTCTGCTTTAGTCTGTGACCAAAAATTTCCTTAAACCTCATCAAGAACTGCATTAAACAAGTAGAAGAAGATAAATCTTATACTAATCTTGTTGCACCATATGTTGGGGTATAAGCATCAAGCAATTAAATTCGTGGAAAACCCATAACATATATAAAAATTTAAGTACAGTCATTAATGAGGTGGGCCCCATAGAGAAGAAATAATTGAAGATATATACATATACCATGGTACCTAGACTCAATTACAAGCATCAGACAGGTATATATCTAAAGGTTTAATTCTTTCATTTTTTAATTTTGGGATACGATGCTTCAACTACACCATATGTTTTTTTTTTTTTTTTTTTCATATTAATTCATTACCTGGCCTTTTTTCCTGTCACTAAAGTGAATTTCACCTATAAATTATTGTCTTCTTTAATGCTTTCTCTTCTTTTCATTAAAGAATTTATTTAGTAATATTCTAAAATCAAAAGTGTCAGACATATGTCCCATGCCATGTCCTACCACGAAGTATCAGACATGGGTACTTCAAGCTTAAGGAAAAGGTTTAGGTAACATAATATATATGTATATGTGGGACCATTCCGTTTACATTAAGGAGCAGGTGCGTTGATGATGTCATCAGAAAGTCTTTTCTATTTAATTTATGATTATGTAAGCTTTTTAATATTAAATTTGATTTCACCTTTTTTACCATTCCAAATATTTTAAAGACCCTAGAGCTATAGCAATTTGGGAAGCCACACAAAAAGATTCCATAGTGCAAAGAGCAAAGTTAGATTTTGACGCATAATTTATGGACTTTTCTTCCTTCTTACATATTTTGCGAATGGTTAGAATTAGAACCTTCTTTTAGCCCCGTTCATTACAAAATTTGGATAATGTTTTTCCAGTTCGTCATCCATTGCCCTATTCCATAACCTACCACCACTTTGTTGGGGCCACCCAGCTAACAAAAAGAAATAGAGCCCTGTTCCAGACCTTGTTCCTATGATCGTGCATGTCCCTAAAGATTCTATTGTTCCTATCCTCTCAGATGGCTCTCTAAGTAGCAAACAAAATACATCTTTTATACGTGTTCCACCGATGTGAACTTAAAGTCAGAGCTCCTTCCAAAAACTCCATCAGATCATTTCCTTGCAAAAGATCATTTGCTTCACACCAGCTGCTCCAAATTGCTTTTGTCAATTTGCAGCTATGGACGACATGATGAATCGTGTCCTCATCCTCATTGCATAACACACATATAGAAGGCTTTAAGGCAAGATAGGGCATTTTCCTCTGTTGAACAGCATATCAATTAAGTTTCTTTAAGATTATTACACACAACATAATCTTTATTTTAGATAATTGTCGTCCATCCCAGATGATCTTCACATATGGCATCATCTGGTGATTGTTGAGCACTGGTAGGATTTGCACCAATGTTTGGACTGTGAAGAAGCTGGAAGAGTTTGGGATCCAATGAATTATGTCCTCTTCTCCTGTTACTGTGACTGATTGCATAATATCTATTAGTCTCGAAATTTCCTCCATCTGAAGGTGACTTAACCCTTTGCACAAGTGAAGGTTCCAATATATACTCCTCTTATGCTGGTTACGTGTAACACCCAGGAATTTTGTACGAATTTCAAATAAAATATTTCGTTTGAAAAATTTAAAACATTTTTTGATATAAACTGTGTATACTCTAAAGTATGAAATAAATTAAATAGAAAACCTTGGTATCCAAAAATAAATAATAGAAACACGCATACACACACACACACACACACACACACACACACACACACACACACACGGGTATGTGTAAATATGAGATGCGAATATTAGATAAGTATAAATATAAAAAAAATATTCATTATGGTTGTAAAAATAATATTATATAATATGTGTGTTAGTTTGATGGGTGTTAATGTAATATCATATAATGTATAGTTATAATATATTACACATATTATAGGAGTATGTATATAGACATATATAATAGAATGTATGAGGATTTATAAGTATAAATTTATAATATTTTAATACCATGTTACTTGTATGTCACATTATATTTATATAAACAATTATATAAATAATTTTACACATACACATACACACACACACACACACACACACACACACACACATATATATATATATATAAAACTCACATGAATTCAGTGAAATCCTTGATATCTCATTAAGCTCCACAGCTTTGTTTATCTTCATTATTAATATAATAGTTTCTATTCAAAAACAAAAAAAATTGGCAAAATTGCCGAATTCGCGAGCGAGTGCGCGCATGGCACGATTTTGGCAAATTCGTTGAAATCGTGCCGCTGCTCAAAAACGAAATGTTCCAAATGTTCCTGATAATTCTTGCTCTCATAGGACCATTTGTATCTATATGCATCAGGATCCTGATTCATGGATCTCTCGGGTTGTGCAGCCCAAGTTAGATCTGAAAACAAAAAAAAATAGAAAGAAAAGCCAATAGAAACCAAAAATAGAAGGGAAAAATGCAAAAAATATACCAAAAAACCCTATAAAAAAACTCTAAAACCCAATGTTTGATTTGGAGCCGCCAAGACCCAATAAAAATAGAAAATTTCTATATGAAAAATGCCCAAAAATTACAAGCCTTGCCCCCAGAAGACTCTATATAAATCCCCTAGTGCTTTCATTATTTCTTGTCTCAAAAATAAGAGCATTCTAGTCCCTTTTGATTTTCTCTAGCCTTCTTCTTGGCAATCCCCTCAGTTCTTAAATAATCTTGAACTGTTCTTGAGTGTTCTTGAGTATTTAAACGTCTTGAGTAACGAAGTTCTGTCGAATTTCAGAGGCATACAAAAGAAATTTACTTTATGAGGTGGAAGTGACTTTTCAAACCCCTAATCTATTTATTTAATTTAATACCATGTTCATGCATATTTAATTTCAATTTGGTATGCATATTTATGTTTGAATAACATGGTTTAAAAATTCAGATTTGCATGTATGTCATGAAACCATGTCATGCTTAGATTATGCATGTTTAGGTTTGTTTTAAAGCATGATACACACCAAGTGTTTGCTTTCATGTTTTGAATGTTTATATGTTAAACATGTTGAAATTATTTTTATTTATCTTTCATGAATATAATTTATTTATGATCAATGATTATGAGATTTAATGAAAGATGTTGAAATTAAGAACCAAGTACTATCACAGTGAACATAAGGGTCACTGTAGGTGTTCTTTACATGTGATTAGTTTACATGGGTAATGTCCCAAAATACTTGAAATATGGGTTAGGCCCTCGGTCCAATGAAACTTGACAAAAAAAATGTCTTTTCACTCAACGGAGGTATTTTGATAAAGAACATCAAAGGCTTTGAAACCCTGTCAGTCAAATTTACAACTATAAAAAATATACTGTTTGAAACGCCTAAAGATTTACAAGTGTTTGAATTTAAATGTATTATTAATTCTAAATTAGTAATTTAGTGGTTTGAAAAAGATTCACTAGGCTATGTGCTCCCCCCTTCCTTCTATTTTTCAGGAAATTGAATTATATGAAGACCATGAATATTAGCTAATTTTTTTTTAATTTAGGAAGTTTCTAATTTCTATGTAAGGGCATGTTGCCCAAGTTTTAAATTTTACGCTGTAATAGTTTTTCTTCAAGATTGAGTTATGTACTCAACTTTATTCAATTAATAAAGTCTATAAATTTATTTTATCTCTTGTATTATTGCCTTATTAAATTCCTAAATTTGAGTTATGTACTCTTAAATACTATTAAGACATGACATAATTGAAATAAAAAGTCAAGTAGTGTACTTCTAAAGTAACATTGGCCCAGTCAGCCTTGTGGTAAAGTCCAAATTGAAAGTCTCAGGGATTGGGGTTTACATTACGTGTCAAGAATTGATCTATTTAGGCATTATGGAGAGTGGATAGATTATATAAATGTAGGAATTGTTCCTTCATACATGTGTTCCTGCACCAAATATCATTCCAAAATCTTATTTTGTCTCCTTTCGCTATCAACCATCTTATATTTTCTCAAAAACTTGGGTAAATGGAGTGACTGGACTTGGTCACTTCCATGGTGACCTATGTGAGACATTATGAAGCAGTTTAGTGCCCCTCTGGTTATCTTGAATTCCATGTGTACTACTTATAACTCTTGCCCATAATCTATTTCTTTCCTTGTAGAATCTCCATAGGCATTTAGCACACAGGGCTTTGTTCCTAACGTGTAGGTCCATGATTCCAAGGCCCCCTTTAATTTTCTATTTCTTTACTTCCTCCCATTTAATGATGTGCACATCTTTTTAGTGACCCTCTTTCCCCCAAAAGGTGTTCCTCATGCATCCGTCTAGAACATTCACAAACTTCTTGAAAAGTTTGAAAACTGACATAAAATATGTCGGTAAGGCCTCCATGACTGAGTTAATGACGGTTAAACTTCCACCCTTTAAAAGATAAGCTTTCTTCCAACCTTCCATCCTTTTGGGAAAAACTTGGATCATTGGATTCCAAAAGCTTTGAGATAAACGATTCTTCCCAGCCCCTTAATGGGAGACCCAGATACTCAATTGGCTATTCTCTCACTGGGACACCTATTTTTTTGGCTACTTTCATGATTACCTTTCCTTTACATTAATGCCATGAAGATGAGACTTCATCATGTTGACTTTTAATCCAGTCACAAAGCAAAAACCTCTCATCAAGGTCATAAGGTTGTCCAAGTTGTGATCATAGTGATTCACAAAGAAAATGCAATCATCTGCAACCATAAGGTGGCTGACATAAACCCTCCCCTGTCCCACTTTGAAGCTTTCTATGAGTTTGTACTCCTTCGCTTTTGTCATGGTCGGTCAAGGACATCCGCCACTGTTGTTTATAAGTTGGGGGGCAGAGAATCCCCTTGTCTTAGTCCTCTTATGCTATAAATTCTCCCTTCCAGTTGCCCATTGATGATGCTGGAGTATTTCACATTGGAAAAGCAACCATGGATCCATTCGTCATTTCCATCTAAATCCTTTCCCTTCAATGACATAATCCAAGAAGTTCAATCTAACCGACTCGTAAACCTTCTCAAAACGACCTTTAGGAGAAAGCCATTTTTCTTATTTGTCCTACATCCATCCAATGCTTCAGTCACTATTAGCCAAACATCCATTATTTGTATGTCCCTCACAAAAGCCAACTAGGATTCTGCAACTGTTTTCCCCTACACTTCCTTTGTCCAACATGCTAGTGCTTTGGCTATCACCTTTTATAGACTTGTGACCGGACCTATCAGTCTGCAATCATTTATCCTTCTCAAGGTGGAATGTTTGGGAATGAGGCAAACATCTGTTTCATTTGTAATTCTATTTATTATGCCATTTTTGTGAAATTCTTGCAAGGCCGTTAGGAGATTTCCCTTGATCATGTCCCATGATTCCTTTAGAATTCAAGGAATCAAGGGTTTTATGATCCTTTGTTTATTTTGGATGTAAATCTAATGTATATACATTCCTTGTAATGGTAGTTTATCTAGTTGTATTGTTTTGATGAAATCTGAAAAAAAAAAAAAAAATTCATGGTAGCAAATCACTTTGATTTGAAAGGTATCCAAATGTTGGACTAATGGATAACTTCAATAGTAGGAAAAAACTATGAGATGTAAAAAAATAAATAAACAAAGTAAAATAAATTGGTTAAAAATAAACAAATGAAATTATATCCAGATTTTGGCAATTCTAGATTTTAATATAATTTTAAATTATTATATTTGGGTTCAGGTTCGAAATAATTGTGAAGGTTAAGAAAAAGTTATCGAACGTGATTAAGGGGTGATGTGAATATGTATATATCCTCCTGTTGTGTATATATCATCACAAATAAATAAGTTTCTTTTGCATGTTTATGAATTGATTTATGAAATATATGCATGGGTGCATTGGTTTATGCACTTCTTTGCTTTTATGAATTGCATGAACGTTAAATGTCATTTATTGCTTGAAATAATACATGTTTAATAAAGGGAAAAAAATGGAAGAAGAAAGGGATCTCCTTAATTTAATCTTGATGATCGATAACTATGAGTTGAGATGTCAAATATTCCTAGGTTATGGCAATGACCTAGATAATTTTTCATTTCACATAAGATTATGAAGTGGTTACCAGGATGTAGTAGGCATGAGTTTTGTTTATTTCAAGTTTTTTTTTTTTTTTTTTTGAAAAGAAACAAGAAAGTCAATAGTGTTAATCATCAAACAATCAAGTATGTGATCACGAGGGATGAATACGAAAATCCACATATACAACTCGGGAATTCAACCTCCACACAGTCACATACAGTTCCACCAGTTGATTGCACCAAGTCATTATGCTTTGAGCATAATAATCTTAAAACAAGCGCAGTATTGGAAATTGAACTACATAGGGCAAATGACTTTTTCATGCTTATGACTTTATTTTGGAATTAAATAATCATTTTGAATGGTATAGTTCTACTTTCGTTGTTGCATACTCAAGATGTAATTTATAGATAAAGTGTTTTAAATTATTGATGAGAATGTGATAGTGGTATGCAATATCATCTCACTGGTTTCAGCTCACCCCATTTTATCACATATTCCAAGTCCATTTAGTGCCCAAGAAAAAGGCAAGGTGTAAGAGTAGTAGTAGTAATTTTAAAAGTTAATTTGGGATTTATCATGTGTGGGACTTATTTAGTTTAGTTGAATCCATTACTCGGCTTTCATATATCTTATTCATCTTTAGGACCTACAGTAACTATACAACTTGGCGTTAATTTTCTAATCTTTCTCCTTAAAGACTTGTTTAGGCTTGTATTGGTTGTGTAAATGTGATGTACAGGTTTAGCATAGGTTGTATGCGGTAGGATTACTAGTGCTGGTGTGAGTGCCAGCTCAAGTGACTCACCTTTTCAAGATTTAGGAGAAGGGGTAATCACAGCTCATCTCATAGCTTCTTCAATTTTGTATAATACTGAGCAACTGTCATAGTACTAGAGAGACCAAACTGATTTCTCTGTGAATTTAATAGATTAAGGGGACATTTTCACCAAATTATTCTTCAAATTCCTTTCAGAATTCTTTAGTCGAAGTTGTGTAAAGAAAAACCCGTGGAATCTGCTTGAAAATGGAGTTTAAGATCCAAAAAATAACCATGCAATTATGCTACTCCCTTAAGCAAATACAGAAGAATCTATGCTACTCCCTTAAGCAAGTGCCATCAAGAATCCCAATTCAGCTTTGCTCCAAGCACCCTTTTCATTATCTACCCAAGAAAGATAGTTATTACTTGACAATTGCATTGACACTAAGATTATTCTTAAATGATCAGAATCCCAAAGATAAAAAGGATCACCATTACTTTATAATCACAGCCCCGTCATACCCTCCATGGATGTACCTTCTCTATATCCAAGATCAAAGTTTCCACATGCATCATCCATTCTTGCAATTAAGTAAGCTTTCAGACTTATGGATAACAGTAATTAGCATTTTAACTTTCTCTGATACCACATAAAAGTTAGCAACAAGTAATTAGCATATTCATCTTATTCATTCAAGAAAGCAAGAATATAACTAACCCAAAAACACAAACACAAAAACAAACAAAAGAGATAGAGAGTACTGCCATCTGTCATAACTAACCCAACAAACTCACAAAGTTAGCTAAATAACCACTCAATATACAAATAGCAACGTGCGCATTTGCAACCACTCAATATACATCTCACAAATAACAACCTAACTAGTAACTACTTGATTTAGTCTTGAAAGATAAACTAGAATCCAAACAGATAAAATAGACAAGACAAAGATAAATACTAGAATAGATAAAGTAGAATAACTACAACTTATCTCTAATAAAACTATACAATAATGCTTGTGGAAGAATTTCTCAACTTGCCTGCTCTTGAACAGTTGGATTATTTTGGCTAGCTTTCCCCAGAATCCATGCAGAAGTCATCCGAGTCTCGTTATCATAGTTATCAAGCTCATGAATCATCACAGAGAGAGCCCCAAGTTTATGTAAATCTGATAAAATCCAGTTAGAATGGGGTAGAGGGGTCAAATATTCAATTATGAATTGATTTAAGGAGATACCAAGCAGACAAGTCACACAAGAAGGCATCAATATATTATCTAGAATGTCTCATTGCTAACATGATTATTTTGATGCAAAATAATTGGTTTATCAAGATAGCTAGTTCCACAAGCATCAAAAATGTGCAAAAACAAATTCTTTTTGGGCAAGAATGGGATTTTCCTAGAAAAACTACTAGAGGATAGCACATGCTCAAATCAGGACAGAAACAAAAACTATGAAAAAAATTATATAGTCACGTCCTAACTAGCATTGTCCCCATTACCAAATCACTACCCTGACAACAAATCATCAGCCACATCAGATATGGATACCCAAGAACTAGCTGTGAGTTTGACACTACCCCACACCTTAACTCCATCGCTAACTTGATCATGAAAGATCTTCTCCTTCCTTCCCATCAAAATAAACTATGAAGCAGTCAAAGCCACAATTGTGGCTGCTTCCTTACTGCCACTTGTCACAATCAAGCTTGGAGACAACGCAAAACAGGTCTCTAATGATCCTGGAACCAATAAATTTCCCCTGAGAAGTACCATTTCTCCCACATGCCCTCCACGAACAAGCATCACAAAACAGATTATGCTCCAGGGTCTCCCCCTTGTGAAAGCAAAGCACACAACAATGCAGAAAGAAGCAGCAACTGGAAAACTTTTTTGTACCACATCCACCATTTTCAAGCTTCTATGCACTGTAAGTAAGTAAAACTCTCTTGCCTTAGAGGGAACTTCTCGTTAATATGGTATTTTGTAGCAGTTTTAGGAGATTTTGAGGCATTTTAGGACAATTTGTGCATACATTTTGCATAAATATATTAGTGTTCATTATGTTTGATATTTTGTTATTTTATAGTTCTTTAAGCAATTTTACTTAATTTTCATAAATGTTCTAGTGTATGCAATTTGTCAATTTGATGTAAGAAGTGTGTAACTAACGCATTTTAATTTGATCTTGCAAGTTCTTTGAAGTACAGATGGTCACATTGGAGGAGAAAACACAAGGATAAAATGGAAAGAACGACAAAATGGCTAAGTACAAAACAAAAGCAAAAAAGTGATGATGCCTATTATAGCATCACAAGAATAAGCAAAAGGCCCCTCTAGGTGCGATGTCACTAACAGATGTGTCTCTCCCTTAACCACCACGTCATGACACTGGAGCACCACAAAGGTTTTTTGTTATTTTTTTATACATGAACGGAGGTAATTTAGGGACAATTTAGAGAATAACTGGGGAATGAAACCCTAGCATGTTATATACCATTTCAAAGGGTTTTTTCGAGAGAAATACATTAGAAAAGAGAAAAAGAGGTTCATCGTTCAAGGATCAAAGTTAGTTGACTTCAAAGAAAGATGGAGATTGAAGCTCAACAGATTGGCAAAATTGGGGAGTGTTGTTCATGTCCATATTTGATATTTGAATCAAGCTGTGTATTTCAATTTTTTTTTTTTTTTTGAAAGGAAACAAAAGGTATATCATAATTCAAATCAAGGAGTAAATCATTCACTAGTAGTGAAACTTTTGACAATACAACAAGAATTAATCATTGCCCATATATATGCAATTATCCCACCTAATTATTCCAACACTGAGAAAACTTTTGCTAACAGAGATGCATAGATCCAAATGCTCCTGCTCAATTCAATTTCCTCCCATAGGCTACTTTCATTTTTCACCACGTTGCAGAAGACTATAATTTCTTTCCAACAAAATGGCCCAAAGCACCAAGGAAGGCAATTCGACAAGCACCCTTCTCATCTAAGGAGAGTTATGGGGATTTATCCCATGATAGGCCTTCATTGCAATCGAGTAAACGAAATTACTTTTTGAGGGAGTAGAGGGATCTTAGCTTGCTCCTAATGGATTAATTTGGGTTTTTTCATTATTAGCTTGCTATCTACAAGTTAATTTATACTTCTCTATGTATACTACTTTCGATGTACTAATCCTAAGTTAATAAAATAAACTTAGATCTAGGAGGTGACAGTTGAGAGAGGATTCTCTAAGTTAGGGACTAGGAATTATAACATGATCTTGTCGTAAGATTGAAAGATTTAAGGTGAATTGTGAAATCATACAAAATCCACAAAATATGTTGTGTAGTTAAGATTTGAACCTTTATTGAGAGATCAAGGTAAAATCACAATTATAGGCTTCACTCCAACACTTGGGATAGGGGAAGGATAATTTTATGATTGATTTATAAACTTGAGAATGATTTTAGTAATGAATGTTTTGAATAAATCCAATTTGACAAACTAAGTGAAGTTGAATTCCCTATGTTATCTTTGATTGATATTCTCGTATTTTGTTTATATAGAAGTTTGATTAAAGTCGCCACTAGTTTTTTGTTTTATTTTTTTGGCTATATTCGATCATCTAAATAAAATTGATAACATTTGACTTACTAATTGTTTAAATAAATTTTGAGGTAAATACCTCATCTTTCAAAATTACCACTACACTGGTGTGTGATAAACTTGCAACTTACATCTAACACATGCATTCTAAATTGAAGGACCAAGGCAAAAAGGTTGTTATTTAGAGTTAAAAGGAAAGAGCTCTTCCAAAAGATTGGCATGCAAATAAACTATTTGATTCTAGTTTCTAAGAAAACCGATGGAGAATATTTGAAACAGTTACTCTTTCAAGTAAGGATAGGAGAAAAGTGGCCTCATCACCTTCCCTCATGATTAAAGCTCTAGAAAAACGAAGATTCCAAGATAATGGGTTTTGGCTATCGATTGAAGCCATGGGATCTACAAAGGTTCTAATGGGTTGATTGTGGATAATGGATAGCCTATACAAGTTAGGGAATGAAACTGCTACTAAGGAAGCACCTAACCACAATGTTCTCTCAGAAACGAAATGGTACTTGTTTCCAACCTTAGGCTCAACATGCGGCTGAAATACTGATCTAGAGAAAGTAATGAACGTCCAAGGCCCCCTGAGAGTGGCTCCCCTATGCACCCTGCCATCAAGGCTAAACCTCCAAAACAAACCCCTGCAGCATCTACTAATAACCATACCCAAGTAGCTAATTATTGATGCATTAGTCTCCACAGCCACTTCACACAAAGCAATTTTCCTTTTCTTGATGTAACCAATGTCTGAAACACCCTCATCCTACTAACAATTGGACAATTCCCCTGCAAACTAAATTCCTCACACCATTCCCCTCATTGACACTCCAAAGAGCTATTTGATTCTCCTTTTTTTTTTGAAACGGATTTTTTTTTTTTTTTTGAAATGGTTATTTGATTCTCCTTTTAATCAAACACCTTCAGGAATTCTAAAAAGGGACAAGTAAAAAGTGGGTATTGCAAACAAAAGTGAACATATTAATTGCCCTCCATTTGAAAGGAAGAACCTTATCCAACACTCCGATCTCCTAGATACTACCTCCAATTAACTACATTCCTCACACTATTCCTCCTATTGACACCAGAAGAACTGTTTGATCCTCCTTTCAATAAAACAACTTCAGGAATTTTAAAAAGGAACAAGTAACAAGTGGGTATTGCAAACAAAAGTGAACATATTAATTGCCCTCCATTTGAAAGGAAGGACCTTATCCAACACTCCAATCTCCTAGATACTACCTCCAATTAACTACATTCCTCACACTATTCCTCCTATTGACACGAGAAGCATTGTTTGATCCTCCTTTCAACAAAACAAGTTCAGGAATTTTTAAAAAGGAACAAGTAACAAGTGGGTATTGCAAATAAAACTGAACGTATTAGAGTTAACAGCCTCCATTTGAAAGGAAGGCTCTAATCCAACCCTCCAGTCTCCTAGATATTGCCTCTGTCCCTGGATTCCAAGAAATCATAGACCAGTGTTGTCAAGGTCTCGCCTAGGCGTCCAGCCCTCTCAACGCCTAGGCCACCACCTAGGCGCTAGGAGGGCTTCTCTGTAAATTTAAAAAAAAAATAGGAGGACTTTTAATTAATTATTTATTTTTTTAATTTTAACCAAAATCTAATAACTCCGTTCTCAAACCTCTCAAAGTCAAACGACTCGAACCAACTCCGACGATCAACTCTGAGACTCCGGCGATAATCTCCGACACTCCAGCGAGCAACTCTGACGTCATCTTCAGTGAGCGACTCCAACAACTCTCTCCATCTCAATGTCTGTGTCTCTCCCTTTCTCTCTCTACTCTCTTTCTGCGTTTCTCCAACTCTCTTTGCTATGCCTCTCTCTCTTTTTGCATCTCTCCCTCTCTATCTTTCTACGTCCCTCCCTCTCTCTCTCGACTCTCTTCCTCTCTATCTTTCCACGTTTTTCTTCTCTCTCTCTATCTAGGTCTCTCTTCTATCTCTCTCTCACTCGCGCGCGCAAAATTAGCTCTTCTTTTTTGAATGTTATGAATATGAAGTATGTGAACTTATGATGATCATGATTTTATCATAATGTATTATCTAATGTGTCATTATTTATAATTTTATAATTTATATATCATTAATTAATTAAATATAAAATATAAATAAATAAAATTATAAAAAAGTATTTAACAATTTTTCAAGAATATATATATATATATATTCCCGAAAAATTCTTCAAGGATCTTTAAATAATTATTTTAAAGACCGCCTAGTCCTCACCTAGGCCCCACCTCGCCTTATGGAGGCTTACCATCTTAAATCGTCTTACCGCCTTGACAACACTGTCATAGACCTTGGATGCCCTCCTAAAGAAGACCAGATAATGCATCAGCCAATACCCATCTAAGCATTCAATCTCATTGGCAAGCCTTGAAAGATAGCAAAATCCATGTTAATCCCAGCCATTTGGCATTTACTTATATTGCCCAAAGAAGCCAAAGATCTCGCAGAAGGGGAGAAGGATCTTGGTAATCCTCAAAACAGTACTTTCCCCCCACTGGAGAAGTAATAGTTTGTCATATAAAAACTAAGGGTGGGACACCTCAAATCTATCCATTCCAACAAGGAAGCCTTTCACCACACCATACCGCAAAGCTCTCGACATCAGCCTCCCCAAGACCTCTACCCAAAGTGAATAGAAAAGGAGATAAGGAATTGCCTTGACAAAGACCTATTGACATTAGCCATTTGATTTTGTCCTTTTGAAGGACATTTTGGATTTGCCTTGGATACACCTCTTCCAGTTCCACTTTATAGATTTTTCAAGAAGGTCAAAAGACTCTATTTCACTAGTTCACATCTTCTATCACAACCAACTTCTCAATCTAATCTTCCAACTTCACCTTCGTCTCATGCACATAACCAATGTATCCCTATCACAATGTTTTTGTTTTAAAGAAACAGAAGTATACTCATTCTTAAATATAAGCCATATTTCAGATCCTTATCACAAGGTTTGAGAGGTTTCCTAAACATTATAAGCCTAACCATGAATTTATGTCCCTCCCTACCATAGGTAGAAGCAAAAGAGCACCATGATTGGACTTCGTCCCTAAATTTCATTTTCGAATACCACTCATTTTCAAATCTGAAAGGCATGGAGCCTCATCTCACCAGGTTGGTATCTACAGGAGATCGATCTATAATCTAAGGTCATCCTAGCTAATGCTTCTTGTCTTTGTCCAGGAAATAGAGTGGTCCAACCAACTGTCACTAGGAACCTGTCTAACTTACAGCAAATTGGAGGAGACCTTACATTAAACCAAGTGAAGTTGGCCTTGTGAAGTGGGAGATCAATGAGGCCCAACTCACTAATCAGCCTATCAAACTCCTGTATAGTCCTTGTGATTTTGGGTTCAGTTTATCCTCCATAAAACGCATTGTGTTAAAACTCCAGCCACATATCAAAGTTTACCACAAACAACTGATAGATTAGCCAGCTCATCCCAATATAACTGCCTATCCAACAGAATTGTTGGACCGTAGACCTAGACAGCTACCATAAAACCCCTGAGCTGTCGCTAGTTTAGATTGAAATCAAACAGGAACCTACCAAACAATCGCAAACCTCCACACTGTTTACATACCACATGACAACAATATCCTCCAAGGTCTCGATAGAAGGTAGATAGCACTAACCCCTATGTCTAAAACTCCACAAATGTCCCACAATAAGCCTCCCTACCTTTTCTTTTTCTGACTCCAGAAGAACAACCACATCAGGAATCAGTTTCCTAATTATTCTGACAGTGCCCCTTTTACTTGCTGACCTGCGACCTCTAATATTCTAAGAGAGTATCCTAATTTTGAAATGTTCTTCACCCCGACATTTTCTGCTTCACTCCTCAAAGACCCTCTCATCATTGGTCTTCTAGCATTCCTCCCATCCTCAGTGATAAGATCCAGCACAGTGACAGTGAGATTCATACGTTTCATATAAATATAGCAATGTATCAAGTAAAGCATTACATTGTACTGTACATAACTAAAAGAAATCTTTACAATTTTTTCTGGCCATATTCATCAGCCAAGGTTTTCCTGTTTTGCTTTCTTATCAGTTTTCCTGTTAAAACACATCTATCAATCGAAGTAACAAAGAGACACATGAGAGAAAATTCTTAATTTTCATTACTCATAAAACCGTTCACAATGATATTTAGACTCATTACCAAAAAGGTAATATCTTGGAGATATGTTACATTGAATGAAAAAAAAAAAAAAACAAAAAAAAACAAAAGAGATGTGTCATTTGCTATATATATGGTCTGTCCCTTGGACATACGTATGAGTGTAGGATGTGGCTACACATCCAGCAGTTGAATTTATTCATTTTCAAGTAATGTGATACCAATACACAAATCTAGGTAACAAGTGCTTAGAAACTTGAATTTGGGTACTTAAACAAGGTTTGTTTATTACTTAACCTATATTCTATAATCTTCTTTCTTTTTTTCTCTTTTTAATTACTTATTGCCCTTTCTTGCCTAAAATGAATTTCAACCTATCAATCATTCACTTTTTTTCTTCTCTTCTTTGTTCAGAGATATATTGGCAAATCTGACAAACCAGACATGTAACACCCACCAATGTATGAATCTTGACGCATCAACATGGCACGTTGCTTAAAGTAAAAAGTAACGGTAACATAAAATATATGCTATAAGTGAAAATTCAAAATCCATGCGTATTTTTGTCATTAATTTGCATTTTGCTTCAATTTACATACATACCTACATACATACCTGCATACATACATACATACATACATATATATATATAAGAAGCAACTGCTAAGAAAAAACAAAAAAAGAAAAAACTTTCATCCTGAATCATGTTTTCATTTAAAACTATCTCATAAAAGATGAGGAAGAATTCATAATCAAGAGTGGATGCACTATACACCAAAGTGAAGAATGTACCATTTGCATTATCGATGCTCTCAACAAGAATAAGAATCTCCTCTAATGCACGACGGTGTTCTTCCAAAGAGAGAGAGGCATTGTTAAGATCTGCTAAAGCAATTTGCATTAACTGAGCATCTGATGGCATCTTTAATTTATCCATCAAGTCCTGCATTATCATAGAGAACAACCATAAAAGATTGCAAGCAAGCTCTTCATCTTTATCTTGAGCAGACACATAAAACAACATAATGTTGAATGGCCATGATGCTACAAATTATGAGAGTGAAATTCCTAAAAATGGATCAACTTCTTCTTATTGATTTTCTTTTTTCCTCATTGGTTTTTCTCTTTTGGTTTAAGCATTCTTACGAAGGAAAAGGAGAAGGGATTTTCCATTGGATAAGCTGTATTGTTTAAGAGAAACATGCAACAGTACCTATTATTGTACTAAGGCATAAACGACATCAAAAGCAAGATGGGTACAGGGAATAAAAATTGTCACCTTCATTTCCTCTTGACGCTTATGTAAATAACTATTGGACAGATGTTCACTGTTCTGAGCTGTCTCCCTCAATTTTGCAGGGTCGGAGTGACCTGATTCATTGCGAAAGAAAAAATGCTCCTCAATTGATACACCACAAAAACTAGATTAGCAAACTGAAAGTTAACCATCAGAACAACCATAGTCTTCTGAACTACATTGCAGAAGAAACATTATCAACCTGAACAAAATCAGACAAGAAAAAACACATTACTTCTGGCATTACAAGAAACAAAGCAATGTCAATTAGAACATCCAATGTGCTGTTGTTTACTACTTCAAATACGTTTTGGCCCTAAAGGTAGTGGAGATACTCCTGACAAAAGTAGACAAGAAAAACATTATTCATGTTTGATCTTTGCAAGCACCACATTACAAATTAGGCAATTAATATCCGCATTCCCAGAAAATACTAGTAAATCTCTTTTGTACTCCATTCCACCAAAAGAAATTTTCTTCCAGACAACTAAGTTTCAATGGACATAACTTTTATAATGTCTTTCCACCAACACAATTAAGGATTCCATGGAAAACAAATAAATAAATGACATTAAGGAAGCCATATTTGCAGGGACCAGTGAAAACTCCACTTCATAAGTATGCCTAGGTCAATGAGCATATGACACAACCCAAACAATTGGTGAGGAATCAAATTTTTTATTACCTTTAAAATTGAAAATTGCCTTGACTTGTCTTAGAACCCCTGTGATATTTATCTCTCCATGGTATACCATAATTACCATTAAGGTATCACTAAGAAGTTAAGAGATGGGACAAGAAACAAGAAAATGAATAGAGAATCATCTTCACTTTCCCTTTCAGAACACTCAAAAAGGACCTAACAGGATCCATTTAAAAAATAAAGGCAGAACCTCCAAAAGATACATTTCACAATTCATTTCCTGCTTGGTTTTGCTACCTATTTGTCTCCAGTCAATCTAATAAGAGGCTAGACAACAATACACAAAACAACAAAATTTGAAAGCAAAAATAAAAAATAAAAATTAAGAATAAATAACTTTAACATTCATAAGAATAGAAATTTGAAGCTAAAATATCCTATAAAAAACCACAGAGACTAAAATAGAAGTAAATATAGTTTGGTGAGCCTTAGTCGATTAAAATATGAGACAAAAACAATTTTAAATTCATATGTCGGCAAGTGGATAGCTGTCAGGGACTCAGAGTGTCAGTTCAAGCCTCAAATTAACGAAGCTTTTTCTCAACTGCATGGGTCAATTACATTAATGAATACGCTTCCTCCAGTCCACCGTATCACAGCTAACTTGACAATTATATTACAACCATGTTATGTTTGTTTATAATATACAGTTTGATTAATGGAAATACCATTCAAATGCCACAAATAAATTGCAATTACTTATAAATCTTCTAGTAAATTTTAAGAATTATCAGAAACTCACATTTGTGACTCAGATTTTACTCACAATCAAAATTGTAGGGTGGATTGCTGCTCGTGGCAAGATGAACTACAGAGATTCATTGCAAAGTTGATTCTAGAATTGAACTATTTATCCTAATTGTTGTTTGTGTATAGTGGGAACACTACCAGATGAGGCATGCTATTCTGTGAAGATAGATGATATGGCAACATGCATTTCAAGATTCTTTTTCCTAATAGTTATTGTTTATTTGTTCCTGACCATCCTATTCACGATTTTTATATCCAAGGTGATCCTCATTCGTGGAATTTTCATTTTGAGAGGAACTTATCAGAGAGAGTGAGTATAGAGGTTACGTCCCTTCTTGATGTCCTTACCCATGTCCATTTTTTTATTTTTTTATTTTTTTTGAAAAGATAACCAAGTCTGTCTTTTTAGTCCATTGAATAGGTTCCCTTGGCCTATTGTTCCTTCTAGTAACATCTTATCAAAATATCTTACAGCCTATCTTTCTAATTCTTTAGCTGACAATGTTTCCATTTCTTTCCCTAATAATTTCATTTGGTTGGACCATTGCCCATGTTAAGCTCAATTGTGCAGATGTTTTGCAACAAAGGTTTAAATATCGGCCTTTGTCACCCAACTGATGTAGTTAGTGCAAGAAAGATGGTGAGTTGTGGAATCATTTTTTGTTTTTGGAATGTGATTTCTCAAAGAAGGTATCGCAAAAGTGGGTTGATATGTTACAAGGGGATAGTTTATCCTCAATTTCTTCATTATGGTCCTTCCCTCAAATTATTCTTTGTCGGAGGAAGCTATGGGATTATTGACGAGTTGTAATTTTAGCAATGGTTTGGGGTTTATGGAAAGAGCATAATAATATAATTTTTCATAATAAGGTGGTGTCTTTTGAAGGTGTTTGGAACAAATCATTTTATCTTGCTTCTCTTCGGATAAGTTTTTGTAACTTGTCTAAAGGCTATTCTTTGGGTGATTGGCTTAGAAGGTGGTCTCCCATTTGATGTAGTGTGTGAGGGTTGGTTTTCTATTGTTGGGGTTGTAATTGATGTGTATAGTGCTCATGTTAAATTAATACAATTATCTTTTGCTTCTTGTCAATAAATAAATAAATAAATGGAGAGTTGTATCTGCAAAATCTAGGAAACTTTGAAGAATAGCGGTGCTCGCAATAGTATCGTTAGCATGGTAGGAAATACGTGCAAGGATTTTAAGGGGAAAGAGTAGGTGCACTAGAAGGTTGGGAAAATTCCCACTTTCATTTTTTTTGTGGGTTAGTATATCTAGGCTATCAAGAAAATATGACTTTGATTAGTAATTAAGAGGGTGGTGACCTATATTCAATTGCTTGGAATTATCCCCAAGTGGACTTCATGCCCTTGAGGAACAACAATACCTTCTAAATCAATATATCTTTCTTGTTTGGAACTAAAATAAAATAAAATAACATCAATATTCACAACTCAAACCTAACGAACCAAAAATATTGACAAGTCTAACTAGAAGTGAGAAAGATAAGGAATGAGCCTTAAGCTTCAAGTGTAATGCAATTCACACTTGTCTTAAAATACATCATTATTATTAAGTAAAATTTTAGACATGATGTTAGACCATCTGGACTAATCAAAAAAAAAAATTCAAAATGAGCTATTTATCTTTTTTGCCACCATAAGTTCTTTAACAAGTGACAAAAAAAAGGAAGCTTTGAAATAAGTATATCTGGCTATTCAAGCCTAGAAAGAGAAGGAAGCTACCAAGAACAATGCGCATGGCTTGGGTCAAGGCAGCTTTTAAGAAAACTTTCAACCAAGCGCTTCAAGTGACTAAGGCCCCATTTGTTTTATAATTCAGATACACTGCTTAATATTCAACTACCCAAATACACCAAAAACATCTTTGGCTCATAGAAACCAGAAATAGTGTTCTAGTTTTTAATAAGAAAATTAATTGCTTTCAAAAAAAAAAAAAAAAAAAAAAAAAAGGGTAAAATGTTGTCTCATTAAGATGAAGCCACGCACATAGTTGATTTTTTTTCCTAAGGTAGGATGGTGTTGGTGTGGCCATGTGCATTAGTGATCAAGTACATTTCACGTTTTGATATGTTTGCAAGTACATATAAAGTGAGAAATAAGAATCAGTAGGGCAGATGATCAGTTCCCTTACTTATCTCTCAACTCCCTTATCCTCTTCCCTTTCTCTTCTTCCTCTTCTCTCTCCTCCTCTCACTCTCACTACGGTATTGTTTTTATCTCCCCACAAGCAACTACACAGTAAGATATTGATTAATCTAGCATATAAGATGCATGCATGATTTGTTAAACCATGTAAAACTGATTGATTGAATGATCGGGATTTATTCAAACTGCGAAAAAAAGGAAGTAGTTAAGAGTAGAGGTAGGACCTACCAATGGCCCATTGCAACATTCCTTCAAGGGAAGAGAAACCACCGTCAATTTCAAATTCGTCGCCTTCTTGGCCCCCAATTACCTCCATTTCATGATTTGGTTGGGAGGTGCTCTTCAATAGGTCCTCCTCCTCTTTCGCTGTGGCCCAATATAGACCTCCTGAATCCGACGTATTTACTTGACTAGACGTTGCTGCCGCTACTGTTTCCTCTATCACATGCAAGAAGATTGCGCAGAATAAAATAGCGACAAGGAGAGTCTTCCGAGCCATTGAGAAAAAATTCTCCGCTCCGCTCCGCTCCGGCGTACGTCAATCAATTAATTTTGACTATTACAACCAAACTAAAATTGCGAGTATTACAGATTGCCGTACTCCACGACAGGCAAAGGTTGGCGCCCCGCGGTTCTCGCCTTCGACACCCCCGATTCGCTCTGTTCGGACTTTTAAACCTATGGCTATGCCTTCCCAAAAACAAAACTTCTTTTCTTATTTTCTGAAAATAAATAGATTACTTGTAAAGATAATTTTAAAGTGTTACGAGTTAAACTAGGAGGAATTAAAAAATATAAAAAGTAAATAAAGAAGAAAAAAAACTTTAAAAGAAGAAGAAAAAAATTGAAGAATATTAGAAAAATTGAAGAATACTAGAGAGAAAAGAAAATTGTTCTCTTTATTAATGATTTTTATAAGATACAAGATCTCTTTATATAAATTTTTAGAATAGAGCTTTACATCAATTATAATGATAATATTTAAATAATTTTATTAATTTAGACATTATAAGATTTAGATGTTATAAAATACTAAATGTTAAGGGGTTACAAATATATTAAATATTTTAATATTATTATTTATAATACTATTTCTTTGGAGCCTTTTATATAAAAATATGTATTTCATTAAAACCTTACTAGATAAAACTCAATAGAAAAAAAAATCTAGAAGAAAAAAGAATACATATTCTTATGGAGTCTTATAATATTGTTAAAACTGTCTCGTTAAAAATCTTGCAAAAACAACCCAGTAGGACAAAACCTTAGTTAAGAAAAAAATGTATAATATACTAATCAATAATTTCTCTTTACTCTCTCTCTGTTGATGATATCATTTAAGATCTCTAAGCCGAGACATCCCAATGTTATGAACAAACTTTTCAAATAATATAGTCAATAAAGCCTTTATAAACATATTTGTCAAATTGTCACTTGAACAAATTTATTGAACTTCAATATCACCATTCATTTGAATATCATGTGTGAAGAAGAACTTTGGTGAAATATGTTTTGTTCTATTTCCTTTAATGTATCCTCATTTTAGTTACACGATGCAAGCAACATTATCTTCATATAATATTGTAGCAGCATCATTCTTCGAAAATAAACCATAAGTCTCTTCAATATGTTGAGTCAATGATCTTAACCAAACATATTCTTGACTTGCCTCATAAATTATTAATATTTCAGCATGATTTAATAATGTAGAGTAACTAATGTTTGTTTCGTAGACCTCCAAGATATAACAGTACCGTCATGTGTAAATATATAGCTTGTTTGAGATCTTGCTTTATGTGGATCAGATAAATATTCAACATCCACATAACCAACTAATTACTCTCGAAATTCATTTAAATAAAATAAACTCAGATCAATTATGTTTTTGAGAAATATAAATACATATTTAACTTTATTTCAATGTCTTTGTGTAAGTGAAGAATTATATATTGCTAATAAATTTACATAAAATGTCATATCAGGTCTTATATTATTAGAAAGATATATTAATGCACTAATGTCACTGAGATATAGTACTTTAGGATCATCATCTTCTTGAGGCCGAAAATGATCTTTATTTACATCAATTGAACGAACAACCATTAGAGTACTCAATAGATGAGTTTTATCCATGTATTATCATTTCAAGATCTTTTCTATATAAGTTGATTGATGAATATAATTCTACTTGATAAATTTTCGATCTGCAAGCCGAGACAAAACTTAGTTTTACAAAGATCTTTCATTTCAAATTCTCCTTTTAAATAATTTGCTACTTTTGGAAATTCTTCATGATTTTCAATAATATTCAAATCATCAACATATACAACAATTATAATAAATGTGGATCCATTTTTTTATGAAAACACATGGACAAATTGGTTCATTCTTATAACTTTCTTAAGACAAATACTCACTGAGACGATTATACCGCATTCATTCAAATTGTTTTAGTTCATACAAAAATCTTTATAACTTTATTGAATAAATTCTTCAAGAATTTGAATTAGATGCTACAAGCATCTGAAATCCTTATAGGATTTTCATATAAATATCATTATGAATAGATTCATATAAGTAGACTGTTATTACATCCATTAGACACATTTTAAGTTTTTCTTGGACTGTCAAGCTCATAAGATATCTAAATGTAATTGTATCCACCACATGAGAATATGTCTCATCATAATCAATATCTAGTCTTTGTGTAAAACCTTGTACAACAAGTTGCGCTTTATATTTTACAACTTCATTATTCTCATTTCATTTTTGCACAAAAACCAATTTATATCCTATAGGGGTCACACCTTCAGGTATTTGGACTACAGGTCCAAAAACATTATATTTTCTAAGTGAGTCTAACTCTGTTTAGATTGCGTCTTTTCGTTTTTGTCAATCATGTATTTTAAGACATTCTTCAATAGGCTCAAGATGTTCGCTTTCATTCAAAACATTAGGATTATTTTATATACAAAGATATCATCAATAACCTTTACTTTTCGGTTCCATCTCATCCTTGTAATAATATAACCAATTGAGATTTCTTCATTATTTTATGTATATATACTTCTTCTTGGGTTTTATTATTAGTTATGTCATTGATCTCTTCAGAAGTATCTACCTCCTCCATGTGGACATCCTTATCAATTGCTCCTTTTATTTTTTTGAATATTTTTATCTTTGAAACCAATTGGTCTACCACGCTTCAAGCGTGCCTTAGATTCATTTGCAACAAGTTGTCTTCAAGGACTTCAATATGAGCTAAAGTGTTGACAACTAGTATATGTGATTTAGTCACTCTTTTATGGTCAGTGAATGCATCCAGCAATCTATTTGCAATATTTTGCAAATAAATTATCCTTTTGAATTTCATGTTCACATTGCTTTCTTTGATGATCAAATTAGGATAATGATGAAGCATTGCAATCTATTTCTTTTTCCAACTGTTTATTCTCTCATCCTAATGTTGGAAAACTGTCTCATCAAAATGAGAGCGAGCAAATCGTGCAACAAAAATATCTCAATTCACTAGTTCAAGACACTTAATTATCGATGGAGCATCATATCCAACATTGCAATCTATTCCAATATATATATACCTAACCTCCTTTGAAGGCCCATCTTGGTGCATCATGGCGGAACAATTTAAATATATATCACATATCTAAAAATTCTTAGATGGGAAATATTTGACTCGTGACCATAAACCAATTGCAAAGAAAAGAATTTATGATAATTCATTAGCTTAATGCGTATAAGAGCTGCTGGATATAAAATAGTATGTCCCTATACTGAAACAGGGAGTTTTGCTCTCAAAATTAATGATCTAGCTATTAATTGGAGGCACTTAATAAATAATTCTGCTAAACCATTCTGTATATGAACATAAGCAACATGATGTTCAACAATAATCTCAACTGATATGCAATAATCATTGAAAGCTTGAGATGTAAACTCACTAGCATTATTAAGACGAATAGTTTAGAAATTGAGCTCTTAATCATATTATTTAAGAAAACAATCTCGTAATCATTAGGTTATGAGTTGATAACAAAGATACGTGTTACCATCTTGTAGATGCATTAATTAAAACTATAAAATATCTAAATGGTCCACACGGTAGGTGAATGGGCCTACATATGTTAGCTTGTATACGTTCCAAAAATGCAAGAGATTCAATTCCAACCTTAGTTGATGATAGTCTAATAATAAACTTTCTTTGAGAGCATACAACGTATAAGAATTCACTAGATTTAAGAATCTTCTAATTCTCAAGTAAATGTCAATGTAAATTTTCATTAATTTTTTGCATCATTATAGAATTGAGATGTCATAGCCGGTCATGCCAAATATTAAAAATATTTGCATCAGTAAACTTCTAGTTTATTGTAGCATTTATCTCAATTATTGTACTATTTGTGTAGTATAAATTGGAAGAAAAAGTAGGTAATTTTTTAAGACATGTTTCTTATCCAATACCACACTTGTAATATGAAGGTATTCAACCTTCATTAATTGTTTCATTACGATAACCATTTTTTAAATATCTTTGAAACTTAACAAGTTTCTTTGAGACTTAGTACATAATACTGCATCGTTTATAATAATCTTTGTTCCTTCAGGTAACAATAAATTCGTTTTTCCGGAGACTTCAATAAGTTTTGCACTACCAGATATTGTTATGATATTAGCTTCTTGCATAAGCAAATAAAAAAACTATTTTTTATTTGTAAGTATGGTATATGTCGTAACGTTGTCTACAAGAGAAATATTTTTATCTTTGACCTTGATTTAAGCTAAATTTTGATCATGAATATTCACATTTTCTTCATTAATATAAAATAAATATCCATAAAAAAATACTTTCTTCTATATACCAAATTAACCACAAAAAGCAACACACATTGAAAAAATAAACATACAAAAAATACATTTAATCAAACAAAAATAAAAATTCAAATCCATCTTCTTTCAGGGTTTTTAAAAAAATCTTCTACATCTAGATGAGTCATGTCAAGAAAACTTTTGTCAATGTCATCATTTTGAGAAATAAAGTTTGTCTGCTCATTTTTTTTCTTTTTTTTTAATGATGATTGATAAAGATTAACAAGATTTTTAACATACGACAAGTACGTGACCAATCTCCTTTTATACCACATCTACATCATATATTTTCAAAAATCTTTGAAACTTTGTGTTGTATATTTTTTTCTTTTTTTTTCTTTCTTCTTATTATTCTCCCACTTCTGATAGTTGATATTATTTTTATGATGAGAAGAGTTTTCATAACCATCACATATGTATGTCAATCTTGACCGCGTCTATAACCACAATAACAACCATAACTTCTTCAATTTTTAGTACTATTTGATGTTACTACATTTTAGGGAATGAAGTAGAATCAGTCGGACGAGCTTCATAATTTTTCATTAACAAATCGTTATTTTGTTCACCCACAAAAGACAGGAAATTATCTTTGAATATTTTTTAAATCTTTTCTTTTGACACTGTTATTGCAGGAACACATTCGAGGCGCGAAAAGCGGAGAATGTTTTTTCTAATATATCATCATCAGTAGTCTTTTTTTCACATAATAATAATTGGGAGTTACTCGCTCACACTTTTAAAATCTTGTAACCGAAAATCTATCCAACCATAATGAGTCTTTGAAAGAATTACTATCTTTTGATAGTTATATCTTTATTTTAAACATTTTCACAATTCAAGTAGATTTTTTATTATAAGGTACTCAATTTTCAAACCCTCGTGAAGATGGCGACGAAAGAAAATCATTGCCTTGACACAATTTCATAAAAACTCATTAGTTTTCTCTTTAATGGTATCTCCAATACCCATTACATCAAGATAAATTTCAGCATTCTAAATTCATGATAAATAATTCTTGTTCGAAATATCAAGTGCTACAAATTTTAACTTTGTAAGATTTGACATGTTGTTTCACAAGATATATAAAATATATTAAAATGTGTCTATTTAAGCAATTAATTTTTAAAATATATTTAATCTATTTCAGTGAAATAAATAATTAATATATAAGTTAGTTAATAATAAATAATATCAATTATACATATATATATTCACATCTTGATATTTAATCAAAATATACTATTTGTATGAATTGGTAAGACAACCTCAGGAAAAGAGGGATGAGATAGAGTCTATTTAGAGTAACCAACTTCCTAAGAAGGATAACTCATCTCTCTTTCAATATTTAGTTTTACTCGGGACAAGTCTTGCCTAATATCAACCCCAACTTATAGTACCATTTATAAAAATTAAGAATAGAACATAATCAATCAATAAAATGTTAAATAATTTTATTTATTTGTTGACTTTTAATTTCTGATGTAGAAAATCATACTAAACATAACTATAGATTATATTTTCTTAGTCAATAACATTATATACATAATTTATAGTAAATATTATATATATATATATATATAACCATGCATATGTAAATAAAATATAATATTCAAATATTCAATCGCATAAATTAAAGTATACCTTCAAGTTTTTTCTTTCTAAACTCTTGTGTCTTCGAAGTTAATCTTGAAGAGTGAGATCGTGCTGACAATGTGTCATGAATCAAACAACAACAAATTGAAAAATACAAAAGCTTTTTTAAAAGAAGAAGAAGAAAACTTAAGAATACTAGAGAGAAGAGAGAATCTCAAGAGAGAATTATTCGCTTTGTTGATGGTTTCTATGAGACACAAAACCCCTTTATATAAATTTTTAGAATAGGAAGTTACATCAATCGTAATGATAATGTTTACATAATCTCATTAATTTATACATTATGAAATTTAAATATTATAAAATACTAAATGTTAAGGAGTTATAAAGGCATTCAATATTTTAATATTATTACTTACAATATCAAACATTTACTTAACCAAACAAGTATCTTCTATTTTCCCCCCATTTTTTCTTGCATTAGTTTTTTGCTTTCGTTTTCTAAATTTTTAGATCGCCCTTCTATGTTCTTACAACAATGTAATGTATTAATTCAACTTTATTTCTAAGCTCTAATAATTTAACTATATAGTGTTTTTTGTAAATTTATTTCTACCTTTTAATTTTTTTTACTCTAATAAAAATAAAAGTCAACTAAAATTAAAGTAGTTAACAATTTAATAACACCTAAAATTGTAACACCCTGATTCTCAACCTATTAATAAATTCCTACTAAATTCATGCATAAAGATGTATATATAATCATATTCATTTTCATTCACCTATTATCAATGAGAATCGAGGCATTACTATTTGATATATAAATAATCTTCGGGGCACATCTGGTCACATCTCATTAAATCGTAGAATGAATAAATAAGATAACATTAACAATAACAACTCTAAGATCACATATTAATTCATTGTAACATTAATAAGAATAACCTGATGTTTGGCCCTGTGGTCATGTTCCAAATAATAAAATAAAAAATAAAATAACTACTAACTATTTAGGCTCAAACATTTGAACTAAAAACCATAAATAAATATATATTCTAAAGTGACTTCAACAATAAGGACTACTATTACTAGTTGATAGCTTGAGCATACTTAACGACACAAGCACCTTCACTAACTACCTAAAAAATAAGAAGTGGGATAAGCTTCAAAAACCTAATAGATTATACATAATATATCTCGAGCATTATTCAAGTCAAAAACATAGAACTTGCACAAATTTATCACACATTATGTGTTTCAAACAATTCAATTATTTTTTACTTGACATTTTGACATAAGGGGGTTATCCTCAGTGTTCTCATCATATATCTAATTCCAATAGTAAGTAGCAAGACACGCTGGATCATAAAGAGTTTAGGGACACAACCATCATCAAGTATTAGGAACTAGGGATACACCCACCATTCCATTTGTAATACTTGAAATTTTAGTGATGTCATAATTGTAATACCGAAAATTTCAGTGACGTAATAATCGAAATTTGAGTTTAAAACACATATATGTATATATTTAAATATAAACACATATTTA
>JAJIYU010000394.1:0-54965 GCA_030144865.1 Tinospora cordifolia
AAGCACGTCCCTAAGGTAAAAGTCCATCATTCTACTCCTTATTATGAATATTCAAGTGTCCATGTAGTAGAAATCAGATATTGAAACGTTTTATGTGTGGTATAAGTCATTGTCGCTAACTGTTAAGACATACTGTTGCAACAGTGCAAACAGAAACAGTTTGGGGCCAGAATAGGAGCTACATTCGGGACACCTAAAAGCACCCTTTTGGGCTGGAACCAAAAGCATCATAGACTCCATAATAGAGGTTCAAGAAAGGTATAAAGACTTCACCTTAAACTCTTATGGATGTATCTTGTTATGTATGCATATATGCCATGATAGTAGGGTGCTAGAACAAATTTCCTTGTGTTCTTTAGGATATACCAGAATGTTGATGGAATGATGAGCATGTTTTAGATGTTGCATGCTACTAATTTGAGGTGGCTGTGATAAGTGAATATATTATGACCTATAAACTGTAAATGGACACAAGAATCAACCCATAAAAAGGGTGATTGAATGAGGGAAAAGAACACTAGAGGATAGTGAAATTCATGCACCCAGAAATTTCCAACATTCTGTCCGAAATTTCTGAAATAAAATTGACTGACCAAACCATGCTAGATTAAGCTGAAATTTGGTAGAGAGACCCTAGGTATGTCTATAAGTTGCCTACAAAATTTCAGAGCATTCTGATATGTGTAGCTAGGTCAACTGAGGCAAACAGTTACTGCCTGTCACAGGGGATACGGGGTATGTGCAGTTTCTGTTATCATGCTTAGAAACCATAGTAAATGAGGTCCAAAAATTGTGATTTAAAATTCTAGGGAAACCTTATGAAGTCTAGAACAATTTTGCAAAGTTTGGTTTAAATCCGATGAACGGATTGCCTGCCGAAAAATCAAAAAAATAGTTGCGCAGATAGGGTCATAGGCTAAGGTTTGTGCCTAAGTAATGAAAATTGTGAAGATTGACCCTTTTTGGCCCAATTGATCCCATAATGACCAGAATTGACCCTGTATGACTCTGTTGACCAGTAGGTCAACAAACGTTAGGTTGACTAGGGTTGACCAAGATTGACCGAGGTCAATCAAATGGACTTAGCAACTAAGGTAAAGTGAACAAACGTATATGAACTAGTCTTGACTAGGCCAAATGATTGATTAACCAATGATATAGAATTAGAGTGAGCCAAATCTTATATTAATGTCAAGAAGTTGCATCGATTTCGCAGGACCCAATGCTAGCAGGACGCGACCGGTCGCGAGGGGAGCGCCGGTAGCGGAGCATCCCTGTGAGTAATGTTTTCTAACTCATTTCTTAGAGCTTGTTATTCTGTGCATTGTGAAAATGGTATTACATATAGTGATGAACTTGCATCCTTTGAATGAGTTTTAAATGAAAAGTGCACCGAATGTCGAGGTCTGGGAGCGGGTTAGGGTATTGGATGCGGTAGAGAAACTAAGGCGAGTTGTGACCCCGATAGTGACCACCTAGCACAGAGTGCCTATGGAGGGGTTCTGTGGGCCTACGATGATGGCAACGGCAATAAGTCCTAATCGGGTCGTCACATATGCCTTACGGTCTGCAACTCACTCGTGTATTGATTCGGCTCCCATAGAGCATTGAGTGACCACCTAGCACAGAGTGCCCTAAGGGGTGTTCTGTGGGCCCAGATTTGGGTCGTCACCTCTACACCTAACCGTCGGGTTTCTCCCGCTCGAGTGTTTCTAATTGCCTCAGAGAACTTGCGAGCCTCGGCGAATGTTTTCACTATTTAACTATTTTTAACAAAGGTGCACGACTGCATTATGAATTTAAATTGTGTTTACTGTTGCATTCACTTGCATAATATTATTGTTCATGCATCCATGACACATGTTTTAACTGTGGAATACTTGTTTTAAGTTTGAATTAGATTGCATTACTCATTAAGCCGCCGTGGACAATTAGGCTCACTACTCTAACATTTCAGGTTCTTCAGCCGCGGATAGGGGCAAGGGAGTGGTCATTGCATAGGACTGCCCTCTCTTACTCTTTTGGGTAGGATTTCTTGTATTTTCCTTTTCTGTTATTATGTTTTGAGAGGTAGAACCATGTATTGGGGTGAGGATAGTCTGTATATAATGAATAGTCTCTCTCATTGCTACACATGTGTAATGACCCGTTTTGGAAGTATGAAGTTCTTATTGGTGTTCATATGTTAGATTTCTTTTGCAATACTTATGATCACTCTGATAGTGTGCGATGTGGTATAGTATGTTGAGGCTTAATAGCGTCTTGGCAAGCTCGGCTTGCGAGCGGGTTTGTTGGGACACTGTGCCGGTCGGTTCGCCCTTCATCCTAGGGAAGGGGTCCCGACAACACTCATTCCATATATTAGATTGGAGAAAGGTCAATCTAAAAGTAGATAGTATGATAGAAGAAAACCTTGATAATATCATGGACCGAACAGTAAAGAAATTGAGAAACTAAGAAATTAAGATGGTAAAAGTAAGATGCCAATGCATGATGATGAACAATACACTTGGGAACAAGAGAAATATATGAAAGAACAAATTCTTAACCTTATGTAACTGTGTTATTCCAAGGACAAAATCTTATTTAAGAGGGAGAGACTGTAATGAACCTCTTATTTGTACTCAATAGATTTTGATGGAATGAATGGAAATTTTAGAGAAATATTGGAAAAAGAAATACAATTTTTGGGAGAAAATACATTATTTTTTTGGAAGATAGTTGATTAAATGTAAAATTTGGGTATCATAAGAAAATTGATAAGAATAAAGAGCAAAACTAGAATTTAAGAAAAAAAAAGTTAGTGATGAGTTATGGGCCCCTCGGCAAGCTACAGCCCAACCAATAACTTACCTAAGCAAGTTATAGTGCACTACAACAAAAGACATTTGAGAAGAGTGCATGGTAGTTTAAACCTTTGTGTTCACCACTTAGGCCACACATGTTAATTATTAGACTAAGAAATAGCATGAGGTAGACCTCACGGCCACCTATCAACATGTATCCATCACATGGTGAATGACGTGCCATATGTCATGCAAAAGCCATACAAAGTTGGCTTATAAATAAGAGTTTCCCTTTGTTCCAATAGTGTGTTTTGACCATAATTGGTGAGGCTCGTGGGGAAATACTGTGACTAAGAATTTTGTGTTCATGGATTAATCTAAAAGCATGAAGTGAAAAGAAGGGAACATTGTTAAAAGCTCAAAAAATAAATATGCAACGAGAGATAATGAAGGTCCCAAAGTAGGTTCGTTGACAAGGTAATAAGGTATAAAACCTGAATTATTTCACCAACAATTTATGGATATGATTTTGATATTGCTATGATGATTTTTTATAATATTTTAGACTGAGAACTCATCATTAATAAGTGAGTTATGATTATAGGAAGAATAGGTCTAAAATGTGAGGGAAAGGTGACAAAAATACAATCAGAAACCATGATTGGACCATTGTTTTACACCTTTGAGCTAAGGAAGAAAAGTGTAATTTCATGCAAAAAATAGTTATTTCTCACACTCTCGGCCTAAGTATCAAATAAACATCCACAAATAGCCCAAAATAATGGAAGATGCGATGATTTTGACCTAAGAAATGAGGTGATGATAGTATAATATTTGTTATTTACCTGTAAATTTGTGATTTGATGTGACATTATGCGACTTTGAACCATACATGTCACTGATAAACTTTAAGGGATCTAAGTTAAAATAAAATATAACAAGTGTGATAGAAAAATAGGTTCTAATTATAGAATACTCAAAAATGACCAAAATACTAAAATTTTAATGGTATTTTAAACAATTGTAGTTGATTTTGTGGAGATTTTGAAAGTAACATCATTGTGAGTAGTTTCTTTTATTTTCTTTATATGTTTTGCACTGAATTTATATTGAATTGCATTATATTATATTTCATTGCATAAAATGGTGATTTTAGAATTATTTTATTAAAAATTATGTCATTGTATATGTGAGAATTCTTCAAGTTTGCAAGGCTCTACTTGAATCCATGAGCAGCTTTTGAGCTCCAACTTTGTACGACTTCACTGGGTTTGCTCATGTCCCCAACTTTTAGGTTGACCTGAATCTGTTGAGCATGTTATTGAGCTTTGGATTTACAAGACCACATTGAATTTGCTAGTTTGTGTCTAAGACTTTTAAAATGCCCTAGGTCTATTGAGAATAATTGGTTCTGATTAAGACATGCATGATATTGTGGATTATATTCATTACATATGCTATATTAGAATGATTTTTTGTTTAATCATGATATTACACAAGTATGGTTGCTAAACTTGCAATTGGCATTTTGGCAGCTACATGCATACATTTTTAGGCATATGCTGTAAATGTAAGCTACTACTTGTTGAGCAATGTTGAACTAGGCTCACTACTCGTTCAATTTTTCAAGAACTTTGAGTTTAGATATGGGAAAAATGCTTGAAAATGTATAGTTATTTGTGTTTCTATTGTATTTTTTTTTTCTTTTTGTCGAATTTCCACTATGTACTATAGGTCATTTTGTACATTGATGTATTATATTTTATAACTCAAATGTAGCCAACCTACTAATGTACTCTCAACAACAATATCATAATTTTAGTTGTTGAATGAACTATCCTTTTGCTTTAGTTTGGTATTGAATGGGAAAGGCTTATCTATAATTTAGTAAGTCAAGCTATGAAAATGACTTATTTGGCTGTGGTTTTGATCAGGCCCACTTGAGTTGGCAAGGAGTCCCAATGAACTGGTATCAGAGCGTAAGTTTTGTTTAAATATAATTTTGTATAAGTGTAGGGAGCTCAAAAGAAAAAAAGATCTTATCACCAAACTGAAGTTCTAACTCAAAAAGGGAGCTAAGAACTAAAATGTTCCATTCGAGTGGACCATTGACTACAAAAATGCTTTTGTATTTGTTAAGTAGAAGTTAATCATAATACCAGTACTCATAATGCTAGGTTTAGGCTAGCCATTAGAGATTTATACTGATGCATCTCACATCTACCTAAGATATTTACTAAGGCAAAATGATCAATTTTGTAGCCTTTGCATTTAGACAACTCAAGGTACATGAAAACAATTATCTCATGCATGACTTGGAGTTAGCTGCAATGGTATTTTCCTTGAAAATATGAAAACACTACTTATACAGTAAAGAGTTTACTCTCTCTATTTAGCTCACAAGAGTCTCAAGTACTTATTCACTTAAAAGAATCTGAATATGAGACAAATAAGATGATTAGAGTTGCTCAAGGATTATGAATTCACCATCGAGTATCATCCTAAAAAAACTAATATTGTAGCTGATGCCTTGAGATGAAAAAAAAAAGTTGAGATAGCTTATCTAGCTTGACAAATTTCTCAGGAGTAATGATTACTAAAACATGCCATTATGATGAAAATTTAGGATGTCTCTGCTAACAACCTAATTTGTGTACAACTAAGAGCCCAACCAATGTTGATGCAGGCACAATCACTAGATGCCAACTGTGATATGTACAAGGATTGGCCTAAAGATTCCTCTCGAGAGGAATGGACTTTTGATAGTAATTGTACTCTTTGTTTTTGAGGTAGATTTTAGGTACTGGACTAATCCCCTTTGAGGTTGAATGTTGTTGCAAATTCACATTAGTCCAAGTGAATCGTTCATCCAAGAATCAATAAGATGTACCATGATGTTAAACGTACTTATTGTTGGCTAGAATTAATTGGGGTATAGCCCTATATGTTTAAAATTGTGATATTTATCAACTAGTTAAGGTTGAGCATTAAAGATCGGGAAGATTGTTACAACCACTCAATATTCCCAAAGGAAAGTGAGAATATATAGCAATGGATTTTGCAAGGGATTATCAAAATTCCCATGAAAACATTATATGATTTGAGTTATTGTAGATAGGCTAACTAAGTCTACACATTTCCTTCTGATATTTATGTATCCGAAAGATAATCAAATTGCATGGAGTCCCAATGTCCATTATTATAATCGAGATCCTGATTCACCTCTCAATTTTGGCACAGTCAATAAAAGCAATTAGGGACAAAGACAAACCTCAGAACAATGTTTCAACCCTAGTAAGAGGGAGAATCAAAGAGATTGATCCAAGTTCTTGAGGATATGCTTCGAGCATGTGCTTTGGACTATGGTGGAAACTAAGAAAATAATTTTCTTTAGTGTGGCAACAATTTCTAGTCTAGTATTAGTATGACACCATTCAAAGCCTTATACGGATGGTCCTAAAATATTCAGCATGTTGGATTGAAGTTGGAGACAAAGTTGTGCTAGGGCCAAAATTTATTCATGAATAGACGAAAAAGATCACCTAGATCCATTAACGCCCAAAGATAGCTCAAGATAGGTAGAAACACAACACCAATAATTGGAGGCAAGTCCTAGAGTTTGAGGTAGGTGACCATCTATTAAAGATCGCACCTCAGAAAGAATACACTGAATTTGGCATTCGAAGTAAACCTACTCCAAGATTTGTTAGACCTTTTGAGATTCTAGAGAAGATTGACCTCATTGTTTATCAACTAGTGTTACCACCTCAACTAACTAATATATATGATGTCTTTTATGTCTCAATGTAGAGAAAATATTACCTAGACCCATCCCATGTATTAGATTAGAAAAAGGTCAAGCTAAAGCTAAGCAGTATGATAAAGGAAACCCTCAATGCTATTGTGGATCAAATAGTAAAGAAATTGAGAAGCAAAGAAATTCTAACACTTAAATTAAGATGGTAGATGCATGATAATGAACAATACACTTGGGAATGGGAGGTGTATATGAAAGAGCAAAATCTTGACCTCATGTAATTGTGCAGATTTTGAGGATAAAATCTTATTTAAGAGGGGGACACTATAATAGCCCTGTTATTTGTAGTGATGGATTTTGATCGAATGAAAGGGTGTTTTGGAGAAATATTAGAAAAATATTATTTTTGGGAGAAATTACATAAATTTTTTAGAAACTATTTGGTTAAATGAGAAATTTTGGAATCATTTAGAAATTGTGAAGAATAAAGGGAAAAACTAGAATTTGTTTTTGTTTAAAAGGGCAATGTGAGATGTAGCCTAGCCTACAACCCACCTAGGCAGGCTACAACTCACCATGCAACCAACCTTGTAGCCCACCACGCAATCAAGCTTGTAGTCCAAGTTGCAATGAAGCATGCACCCAACTTGTAACCTACTACTATAACATCTCACCTCCCCTTCGTGGCCCAATAAATTCTGTTTGGAGGGCACAATTACTGTGCTACCCTCGAGGCCAACAATTCGGCACATTAACATCACGTGCAAGCATCATACATGGCCACCCGAGAAGCAGGAGCATCACTTTATCTCTTTTCTCTTTTCACTATCCCAACTCTATGAGACTTCATATGACATGCCAACTCATATAGATTCCACATAAAACACCTTGAAATCTCTAAATGAAATAAATCAATATCATTATTTGAAAACTCAATTTCAATATTCAAGGGGTACGTGGACCTTTGAACTTATTCAATAAAACATCTTTAGACTAAAAAAGAAAACTCATGCTAACATGCCTAATTAATACAAAACTAGAAAAGAAAACTTTGAAATTGATCTCTATTATCTATGCAGCCTCTAATCTTTAGTTTCCTGAAATGTTAAAAAAGGGTGAACTCAAGAGCCCAGTGGATCATCCCAAATATTAAAATCATTATTTTAATCAAATAAAACATACACATCAAATACTTTCATAGATTAGATGATTCAAGCAATTGATTATTCACATTTGACGGTAAAACTGAAAGGAATTCACCTCAATGTTCTAAATCTAGTAAGAGAGTGAAGTGTAGTCAATCCAAATGCCCAGTGCACAATTCAGGAAGTGGGTTAATCTAAACGCTCAGTTCCAATTTAGAAAATAAAAAAATAACTAACAAGTCGTGTCTAGGTTAGAACACTCACGATGAAGTCCATCACCATGTCGGTACATAGTTATAATCTTTGTTAATCTTTTTGTAGTGACAAATCACAATAATAACGAATTAAATCAGATGTATAAACATGTAAGCATCATAACACGGTAATCATCATTCATAGCAATCTTAAGCATGTCAACAGGTCATGATATTATGTACATTACTCATGCATCAACATACATCAACAACGTGTCTCTAGGCGTGCATATATCGTTCAAAGCATAACATGTAGATTTAAGGCATATTACTAGCCTAAGCAAGCACACATGCATATATCATTTGAATCAAAATAATAAGTTAAAATATAGAAATCATCTCCACCTTTGACGCTTAAATCCTTGCTAATCCTTGTGGTGTTATCTCAATCCTTCTTTAAGCCTTTAACCATAGAGATCAAGATTCAATGCATTACCATTTGTGATTTATATTTTCCTAACACCCTTAAACCATACTCTAATGATTTCTATCCAATATGGCCCTCAATTGTGCAAGAAAAATGTGTTAAATAGGTCTCAATGTAGTCTTGGTTCTGTGCAGCGTGGTAGAGAAAATAATTACCTTAATAACCAAAATGCACAAGTGTAAAACAGGAAGTGTAGAACACCTATTAGGTTTAGGTTAGGTTGTTCGCAAGAGTTGAAAAGAGCAGTCATCTAAAGCCATGGGATTTGTGAAACTGACTTGCATTATCGTAGTAGAGTACCGCAGTAACCAGAGGAGTTTCCAGGAAAAACAGTGGCATTATCGTGGTAGGCTACCGCGGTATTCAAAGAAGAATTGCAAAAATACAGGAAGATAAAGGCATTACTACGATAACGGTGATCACTATCGCGGTAACCATCACGAAAACTAGATTCTGTGTATTTTGCTTTCCTATGACCTTGGCATCCTAATACTTCGAAGTTTAGACCATGAATCAGGCATTTGAGATTTAGATAGGGTCGTCATACCTTCTTTGATTTGTTAAATCCTCTGCCTTCTCCAAAAGAACTCCCAACAGTGTGTTCTTGCTACTATGATGTAGAATTATGAGTTTTCTTCCTTCCTACTACTATGATTGTTGTGTGGGCCAACTAGGGAACGAAAGAGTGCCAAGAAGAGTGATTTCATACAAAAATTCATGACTTCTCACACTTTCAACATTAGATATTAAATAAACATTCCCAAATAACCCAAAATACTAGGAAATACATTGTTTTTTATTATGAGAAATTGGATAATAATAATATAATATTTGTTGTTTTATGTGTAAATGTGTGATTTTCTCTGATACTATGCGACTCGAAACCCCATGGGTTACTAATAAACTCTAAAGGATCTAGGATAAACGAGAATATGACAATTTTGATTGGAAAATATAAGGTCTCATCATAGAATTCTTAGGAAATTGGTTGAAATATTAAACTTTTAATGGTATTTCATAGGATAACAACTAATTTTGTAGAGATTTTGAATGTAACAATAGCATGAGTAGTTTCTTTAATTTTCTTTATATATTTTGCATTATAGTTATGTTGAATTGCATTATGTTATGTTCAATTGCATAAAATGATGATTTTGAAATTCTTTTAACAAAAATCATATCATTGCATGTGTGAGAATTCTCCAAGTTTACGAGGCACTGCTTGGACTCATGAGCAGTTATTGAACTCTAGATTTGTGAGGCTACATTGGATCTATTGACTTATGTCCCAAACTTTTAGGTTGACTTGAATTTATTGAGAATGTTATTGAACTTTGACTTTGTGAGGTTGTAGTGGACCTATTGGCTTGTGTCCCCTACTTTCAAGATGCCTTACATCCATTGAGCATGGTTGGTTGTGATTGTGCAATTCATGGTATCATGGATTATATTATGATGTATGCTATATTTGCATGATTTTTAGTTTAATTGCAATATTACACTACTATGGTTGTTGATCTTGGGATTAGCATTCCAACATCTACATGAATGGATTTTTTTGATATATATTGTTAATGCAAGCTACTACTGACTGAGTCGTGTTGATCTAGCCTTACTACTTACTCTATTTTTTAAGAACTTTGAGTTTAGATAAGGGAAAAGCAATTGAAGATGTATTGTTAGTTATTTGTTCTTCTTGCTATATCATTATTGTCTACTATAAGTCATTTTGTTTACTGACATACTATATTTTGTAACTTAGATGTAGTAAACCTATTGGTGTACTCTCAATTACAATTGTATAGTTTTGGTTGTTGAATGAAATATCTTTTTGTTTTAGTTTGGTATTGAATGAGAAATGCTTAATGCACTTTGAAAAGCACTCCACACATGGAATATGCACTATGCAGTTTACTAAAATTTCATCATATTGTGATAGACATGCTCCCTATATAGAATCGTTATGTTAGAGTAATGAAATTTCAGTTAAGTAAAATGGAACACGCCCCATACATGAAATGCACTCCATCTAATTTGTCTTTTTAAAAAATAGATTTGAGTTTCATAAATGAAGCACATTTCGTGTCATAATAAGTTATATTTATTCAAACAAAAGTTTTAGAAACTAATCATTTTTTAAGGCTTCACATAAGTTGTTGAAATTTTTTTTTTTAAATCAACATTAGAAAAATCTACTTGGATTGTGGTGGTGATTTCTACCAAAGTCTAAATATCATATTCTTGACTAATGGTATTCAACATTTGACAACAATGTCCTATGCACCTCAATTAGTTGGGACATGCAAACACAAATACTACAACATAGTCAAAATTGGACTCACATCTTCACCATGCATCAATGCCTCTTTCTTTTTAGAAGTCTAAACATCAAATTCTCGACCAAGAAACATTGCCCTATATGAAACTAATTGGGTTAACACAATGTGAATATTCAAAACTAGATTTGCATTTTTTCGCCATACATTATTTTCCTTAATTTCTAGTTTGCAACCTGTCAAATAACAATTGATCTTGTTTGATAGGATGCTCACACCTATTCAAAATTTTAAATCACCTTTTGAGAATCTATTTAAACTAACTCTAAATTACTAAAATGTTATATGTGTATGAATGTTTAGGTTTTCCATGGTTAGCCCCATATACGTCTCGCAAACTTTATTAGCATTGTTGATCACGTGCTAATTGGGTATGCTACTAAACATAATGGTAGTTCACCACACCTACTTGAAGCAATTAATCAAGCCCACAACTGTTTCTCAAGCAAACAACTATTTCACATAGTAGAGTACATAGAACATTAAACAAATCTACTAAACTAATGGAAAAGTCCTATCACATAAACTTTGGTGAAGTCAACTAGAGTTTCAATGTAAAGATCCATCAAAACAATTAAGTTAGACAATGAAGTAGAAGAAGATCTAGGTAAAAAGGGCAAAGGAAAAGAAAGATTATGAGAAACAATCTTAATAGCTTGTTAGAAACTCAAGACTATTGATAGATCGTTCTAATAATCTAATTAAGTGATTTTAATATAGGAGTGTTTACTAGAGTTATATGCAACAAATATTAAACACATGTAGGTTTTGCATCTTAGATTGAACCATCAAAAGTGTAAGATACTTGAAATGATGAAAGTAGAGTAACTACCACACAAGAAGAATTGCAACATGGTATGAATCAAATATGGGAACTAGTCCCTAGAGTTAAACACCAAAGTGTCATTGGCACAAAATTGGTTTTTAGAACATGAAGGATAAGAAAGGTGTCATAGTAAAAAAAATAAAGCCCCATTGATAACTAAAGGCTATTACAAAGAAATGGGAATACACCATGAAGAAACTTTTGTGCCAATAGCAAGGCAGGAAGCAAGAAGATCACTACTAGCTTATGCTTTCTATAAAGATTTTTTCTTTTGTCAAATAGATGTAAAACATGCATTCATGGTTGGTTATATCAATGAAGAGGCTTATGTGAAACAACCATCTCATTTTGAGGATTATCATAAACCTCATTGTGTTTGTTATATGAAAAAAAAACGTTACGTGAATTTGAGACAACTTCTTAGAGCATGATGCAATAAACTTAGCACTTTTTTGCTCAATAATGATTGTAGGAAAGGAACCTTAAACCTTACCTTATTTAAGATGAAAGATAACACTTTGTTGCCGGTTCAAGTATACATTGATAACATTATCTTTGGTACATCAAACAAAACTTGTATGATAGTTTTTTGTTCTCATGACAAGTGAGTTTGAGACGAGTATGATGGATGACCTTACACTTCCTTGGCTCATAGATCAAACAATCCAAAAATGAACCTTTTTTTAAGCCAATTGAAGTATGCAAGAGATTTGCTAAAGAAGTTCAAGTTGGATAACTTAAAATCAATTGAAACCTTTTGTAGTATATCTAGTCTAATAGATAAGGAAGAGACAAGTAGATTTATAGATCCTAAACTGTAGAAAGGAATGACAAGAAGCTTGTTGTATCTACTAATGAGCGAACTATACATTTAGTGTTTGTTTTTGCGCTAGATTCCAAGTCAATCCCAAGGAATCTCATTTTAATCATGTCCAATAATTATTCAGATATGTTAGTGGAACAATAAACATGAGACTTCAATATCCCTGACAAAATTTAAAATCTTTATTGATTCTAATTATGTTTCAAATCTGATTTATGAAAAAAGACACTTCTGAATTTTTGCCACTTTATGAGATCATCTCCTATTTTTGGTTTAGCGAGAAACATAATCTACTAATATTATCAATAATAGAATCTAAATATACAGCTGACAGAAGTTTCTGTTACAAGTGTTGTATATGAAGCAACTATTCCATCATCAAATACACTTCCTATGTGCTAAGATTATGTGAATGACATTAGTGCTATCAACATTTGAGAAAAAAAGTAATAATGTTGCATTTTAAGAGTAAACACATGGAGATTGAACATCATTTCCTTAGAGATCATACATAAAAGGTGATGTGGATAAGACTAATTAGTAGATATCTTCACAAAATTGTTATCAAACAAGTAGTTTGACACATTAAAAGAGAGTTAGGCATGTTTGGTGAGTCAAATTTGTCAATCTAAGTGATGAATTTACTCAATTTTCTACTTCTAATCTTCAATTCAAGTGGAAAAAGAAAATACTAATTTTTTATGGAATTCAAGAGCTAAAGCACACTGGTGGTATAAAACACGCTTAAGTGCTTATCACACACTTCAAATACACCTCCTTTATAGATTACAAATATTAAAAAAAATAAAAAATTGAAATGACTACTAAGTTACAACATTGCATTTTTTGTGCAATTAATGCATATTTTAATATGTACATTACCCATTTATTTAATAATTATGAGGATTGTAATTGTAAAATAACTAAAAGTACAATAGCTATTTCAACATTTTCTTTATAGATTTTTGTTGGTTAATTAATTATAAAACTATAGTATCAATTAATTCACATTATTATTCCCTTTATTTATTTATTTATTTATTGTTTTACAAAAAGAAGCGATGTCCGGTCTGAGTCGAAATTCCGGTTTAAACACCGCTATCTTTCTCTCGCTAATTGGCCCGGTAACTACCGCTTAAGAACAAGAGCACCTGCGAAGTTAAACCGAGGCAGATTTACTTCATTCTTCATTAAAATTTCTTTCTTTCAATCTTTTCTAGCTAGCGGGAGCTTAAGATTCGCATGCCCAGGAGTGGGAAGATCTGAAAGTCTCATTTGAACCAAAAGGAAGAACATTTCCGATTTCAAGATTTCTTTGCGAGAATGTCGATCGCTTTCCGCATCTGATTCGGAAGATCCACCAAACAATACCTCTTTTAATCTATATTTGGGTTCGTGCTTTCATTAGACATTCCCAGAGTTCCCAATGGCTTCGTGGCTCAAAGCTGCAGAAGGTAAGGATCTTTTCACTTACGCTGGTCTGTTCAAGTTTGCGTTCTGGATTCTGATCTGGAGGCTCTTGAAGGAGCGAGTTTCATGATTTTGATGTTTTGGTTTGGAAATGTAATTAATTTTCCTAATTCGTCTAAATGTTTGAATGATTACTTCCGACTTAGAGTGACTCTGGGAATTTTTGAAAGAAAGGATTGACGTGCTTTATACATTTGTAATAAATGCTGGCAGTCGAAATGGTTTTTGACTAAATTCTATCTGAGGGAGGCTAGTCAAATTATTTTTTGATGAGAAGAAAATTTTTTTAGAGGACGATGCTTTGAGACTCTGGTCTGAGGTTCTAATTATAAAATTGTACCAATTAGTGCCTTTTCACTATGATGGAAAAAAAAAAGTAAAGAAATGAAATTTGATCCGAGGTTGATTTCGATCTCCTATTGGCCTATGATATTTCACCAATTTGGGAGTGGAGCAAGCCTCTTTCTTAAACAAATGAATGAAGACGGCGAGACAAGTCTAGTAAGGAGTGTGGGATAGATCTTTTTATCTTGCTTCTCTTTGGTTTAGCTATTGTAGATTGTCTAATGGGTATTTGTTGGGCGACTGGTTGAGAGGGTGGCCGCCAGCTTTATGTTGTTCTTAAGGTAGTGGGGGCCTCCCCAGGGTCCGATATTGATTGTCCTTGTATACTTTTACACTTTCAGAGTGATATACTAATTCACAATTTATGTTTCTTGGCAACAAAAAGAAAAAGGAATTATTTCTTAATTGATTTCAATATATCTAAAAACTTGGTATTAACCAACATTAGAAAAAAGGGAAAGTATCTCCAGATGACTTTGTTGCACATGACGATTTAAACTCCTCTTTACAAGTGTACTTCTTTTTATACTTCTACAAAGCTTTTTGCCATGATAGTCTGCTATTTATCCCATAGACACTGTTGAAATTCTCTTGCATTAACTCAATAACACTAAGATTCCCAACTAAATCTGTTGCAAGCACATTGACCATGATTCTACTTAAACGTCCTTACTTTTTATTTTGTTAATTATTGTAGTCTTCATGCAACAAAATATCAAAATCTGTCATGTTTTTTATAATGAAACTTTATTTTTAAACAATGGTTGGGTATAAGTTTAGGCCGGTTGATTGCATGCTTCTCAAAACTGATTTCATTCTATGAAAAATCTCCTCATCCACATTATCCATCTATCTGCAAACCATTCACACATAGATTATTTAAGGTGGACACATAGATTGTGTGCATTACTTATACTTTCCCATTTTCATCACTCATTCATTCAATTGCCATTCAAATCACGTCCATGATTTTCTTTGGCTGGTTCTTTAGTTCTTGAAGCAGTTTGCTCCTCTTCATATTGGATTAGAACTATACGCCAAAATGAACTGTTTAGATCTAGATGGTTTATTAGACCATCTGAAAATTCTTGGTTCTAAGAGCTTGTTTATCAAATTAGTCTTGACCGCAAAGTTTTTCACTTTTCGTATACTTCAGTGGCCCTACCATGAGTGTGTTTTTACTTTTCAATAATGCTAAAAATTCCCTTGTAGGCTATTAGTTCCTTCTTGACTCAACCATCTAGGTGTAAATACCTGAAGGAGCCTACTTTTCTGATTTCTACCTATTTTCCTGTGGTTGATCACTAGAAAAAGAACATTTATCATCACCATGAAGGATTATAATCTTTTATGCAATATTTTCCTAATCAAATTAAAAAAAAAAATGTGAGGTGTAATTAAGATGTTTTGCCTTTATGAGGCGGGACATAAGTCTTCATTTTTAAAGAAAACTCATAAAACAATAAGTTCAAACTTAGAAAAAAATCTGAAAAATCACAAGTATCAATAATAGAAGAAGAAACAAATAAAACAATGAAAAGTGTTAGTCAGTTTTGTTGACGTGTAGAATACTTGGGTATTTTTCTTAACATTTAATTTATCTTAAATGTCATTCACATGGTGAAGAACTAAATGAGCACAAATGATATGCTAAGCTTTCCAAATTTTAAGATTTAAGCTATTAAACGTGTTTTAAGCTACTAAGAGCACAAACAAATAAAAAGTTAAAAAAAGTCATAAGATATCATGTCTTTGGCCTTTGTCATATTAATTTATACAAATTGCAATTAAAAAATTTCATAAAAAGCTTTAAATTGTCAGGTTAGTGTTTGGACAATTGTTAAGAAACTTTAAAATATTACATTAGAAGTGAGCCTATTCAAGATAGCTTTAGCCCATTTAGAAGTACAATATTTAATTTATCTTAAATGAAAAATATCTTAAAATTACTAAATTATTGGTTATAATGCTAAAATGATTGATGTACTTATCCCTACTTTCTAAGTCTCATCAAAGAGTGGTGGGGAGTGGGGACAGAAGATTGAACTGGGATGGGAGGGGTATAGGTTCATACAAACATATCATAAAATTGAAGGTGTAACTAAAAATATGGAGAAAGGATTGTTTTTAGCAAGGATTTTCATAGGAAATGGGAGTTGAAAGAGAAAAGGTGTGAACTGAGGAGAAGTACAATTAGCATTTGTAAAGATAGGATGGTCTCTACTTTAAAGGCCAAGATTAGATGGGTTAAAGAAGTTGATACAAATTCAAGAATTTTTCAAGAAATCTTAAGTCAAAGATGATCTAGGAATACCATTTCCAATTTAAAAGGGTTTTTGTTATCTTTTAGAGAAGGCGGCTTTTTCGGAGGTTTTTTCCCCTAATCTTTACAAACCTAGGGAGGGTTCTGTTTGGGGAATTGAAGGAATGAATTAGACCATTACTTTAGACAATAGTGTTTGGTTAGGAAAACCATTTCAGATGGATGAGATTCATGATGCTGTATTTAGTTGTGGAGAAAATGCCTTAGTAATGACTGATTTTGTCAATGAAGTTCTATCAAGAAATCTAGGTTATGATTAAGCTTGATCTTAGAAGAGTTGTGGATAAGTTTTTTGTCAATGGAATGATAACATGTTAGTGAAGGAGATATATGTTACCCGTATTCCAAAGAAAATTCACTCTTGGAGGGTGAAGGATTTCTAACCAACTAGTCTCATACCAGCTTGTACAAGATTGTGGCAAAAATCGTTAAAAATCAAGATTGTACGAGGTTAAGGTTGGTTCTTCACAGTTCACAACATGATTGTAGAGACATACAAGGCATTTGTGCAAGGAAGACAAATAACATATGCTATTTTGGTTGCTAATGAGGTTGTTGATGAATATGGGAGTAAAAGAAAAGAGGGCTTAATTCTTAAAATGGATTTCAAGAAGGATTATGATATGATACATTGAGATTTTTTGGGTTATGTGTTGAGGAATAAAGGGTTTGTGAGTGGGTGATGTGAATGGATCAAAGGGTGTATTTGACTAGTATTGTATTCCATTTTCATTAATTTAAGACCCAAGGCAAGATGAATGTTTTTAGAAGTTTGAGACAAGGTGATCCTTTCTATCTTTTCCTATTCATTTTGGTGGTAGATGTGTTGGCAAGAATGGTGGAGAAGGCTATTTTGCAAGACGTTATTAATGGTTTTGAAGTTAGACATGCTGGGGAGAACATTACTTGTAGTTCGCGGATGGTTGTTTATTTATGGTGAATAACGATGGGCGAACTTTTGATGCTACACTAAAGATTTTCCAAGGGTTTTGTTTGACATTGAGGATGAAGCTGAATTTGGATAAATGTCACTTGGTTGGGTTTAATTTGTTCTATAAGGATGATGATATAGCTAAGTTGTGCAGTTTTTTTGTGGGATATGCCATTGACATATCTTGGTCTGTTTACCACTTGGGGGTAATCCATTGTCTTCTTGGGAACTAGTCATAGAAAGTGGCTAGGTAACTAGATGGCTAGAAAAGAAATTTTCTTCTGAAATGGGGGAGATTAATAAAAAACATTTTAGATGCTATTCCCATGTATTATATTTTTATGTCCAAAATTCCAAGGATGGTGGTTCAAACTGTAGAGAGGTGATGAGTCAATTCTTATGGAAGGGACTGGGAGAGGGGGCAGGGTGGCAAAGAGATAGAAAGAGGTAGGGGTAGTTGTTTAGTGAAACAGAGTGTTGTATATAGAAGGTTGGGACAAGGGGGTCTGGCTATAGGTAATGTGGAGATGAGGAATAGGGTGTTGGCAATAAAATGGTTGTGGAGGTTTCAAGATGTGAGAACTTCTTTGGTGGCATGGGTGGTAGTAAGTAGGTATGGCCTTTATCCCAACTCAATAGATGTTAATATCTCAACAAAAACCACTTATCAAAGCCCATTGAAATTCATCCAATCCTTGCTCCCAAGTTTGAACTCCATCATTCATCCCAAAGTAGGAGATGTGGCAAATTTCAAATTTTGGAAAGATACATGGTGTGGCATTGTCTGCTTTAGTGCTCCTTTTCCTAATCTATATGTTATCCTCCTGTCCTAACCACCCAATAGAAGATACTTTTCATCTCTTGTCAGGATGACTCTCCTTGTGGTGTCTAAACCTCCGGAAACTTCTTGATATTCTAATTTCTATTCATCTTTTTAGTGGGGTGGATGAATTCCTTTGGTCCATTGACCCTTTTGGCTTATTCACTTCCAAATCCTATGCATCCCACCTCATATCTCATTCTTAATCTTGTTTCTATTTCTAAAAAAAAAAAAAAAAAAAAAAAGGAAAACGAAAAAAAATTCTCATTCTTATTCCCTAGGCCCCAACTCATCTGTTCCCCTATCGAGTCATTTTGAATGCTTATGTTATATCGAAAGCCTAATTTTTAGGGTGAACCATTGCCCATGAGAAGTTTAATTGTGCTGACATTTTGTAGAAAGGTTCAAAAAAGGGGTGCTTTTGCCTAATTGTGCCTTGAGGGAGTCTCTTTGTTTATAGTTGTGCTTTTTCCAAGGAGATTTGGTGCATGTGGGAAAACATCCTCAATTGGGGCTATTTTGCATCGTTGTTGACCTTTTCAAACAGTGATATTTGACCTCCTAAATTTAAGGCTTGTAGGAGACTGGTTGTTTTTGTGTAGAGATGAAACATTTTATCTCGCTTTTCTTTGTATCAGTTCTTGTAAGTTGGGTAAAGCATATTCTATAGCATTGGATGTGAAGTTACACTTAATACTTTTATGGATTGTTGTAAGTGGATCCACAAGTCTCTATAGGTTTCTTTTATTTTTTTAAAATCATTTTAGAGACAATTTACAACTGTTCACACTTATATTAATTCAAATTCTTGTTTCTTGTCAATTTTTTTCTTCTTTCTGAAAAAAAATTGAGGCTTAGGCCTCATTGTGCCTTGAGGCATACCTCTCAACATGTGAGGCATAAGCCTCATTGTACAATGAATGGAAGTGGTTCTCTTATTAAAATTGTGTCACTCTCTCAAGAGACTTTTGATCCCTTAGACTTTTGATTTCCCCTTATATATATATATATATCTCGTTACTTATTGAGAGAACTAAGGTGAAAACGTGTTTAGAAGTAGTGATGTAGCTATGGATTGAGATGGACATTTTAGTAGATTTATTTCTTGCTTATATGGATAACTGAGGGATGATAGAAAACCAATGCTATATGTTTCTTGTTGCTGATTGGAAGAAAGACATGGATGGTTTTTCATATTTATCTGTCACTCTTTGGTGCCAACACACCTTAGAAGGGCTATCCCAGACAGGGAATGTCAAGAAGAAGCTCCCTTCCTTCTTGAGATTCTCACCACCTTCAACCTTTCTATAGAAAGAAATAAACTTTCGTAGCTGATTGAACCCTCAGGAAGCTCCACCACAAAATCCTTTTTATTTTATTTTTTAAAAATCTATCTTCCACTTCTATTTCTGAACCATACATTCCTAGTTTTGCCCATCAATTCATGTGGGCTGCTTATGTTAGCTTAAGAGCCAAACACATGGAAAACTGAATTGAGCTGATATTTTACAAAAGAGATTAAAAAATTGAGCCTTGTCTCCTAATTGCTGCTCGTTGTGGAAAATGAACGAGGAATCATGCCACCACCTGTTTCTTAAATGTGAATTCTCTAAGAAGATATGGTGTAGATGGGAAGATACTGTCCAGTGGGAAGGATTCTCCACAATATCCCCCTTGTGAACTTTCCCCCAACAATGACAACGTTTGGACTATAAATCTGAAGGATTTTGGAGAGTGATAATCTCTGTGGTTGTTTGGGTTATTTTGCATGCATAAAACAACCCTATCTTTGAAGATAAAGAGATTGTTTTTGGAGGTTTGTGACATAAATAGTTCTATCTTGCTTCTTTTTGAATTAACTCACGTAAGTGGCATAAAGGTTACTCTTTAGGGGATTGGTTAACTGACCCCCAATATTGAATAGTCCTTGATGGGGTTTAAGGCCCTCTTTGGGGTCTTATTTTGTGTAACTATTTTGTACAGAGATGACACTTCTATACAGAGCACAGTTTCTTTTTCCTGCCAGAGTTTATCTGTCTCCCCAATGTGCCTTTATTCCTTTTTCTAATATTCTATGTCAAATTTATTTTTAACTTTCTTTTATCGCTGCATAAATTATTCTTCAAGTTCAAGCGATGCTTTTTTATAGCTACAATAAAATAATTTTCTTCAATCAGATTCATCACAAAATTTAGATCAAATTTAATAGCTAAGACAGATAAATCTTGTACTGCTAAAATGGGGCATCAAATTTCTACAGAAGGTGTTCTTGATGACTAATATGGATTGATTTTTCTTGAATCAGATTTATTTGAAGTTGTCGATCGAAGAGCAAAGCTGGTAGCTAGTGAGTTATCAGAGGAGCAACCTGATTTGAAGCCTCCAGGTATATGCTAGTACTATTTACTTGTGATCCCATGTTGAATGGTAGTCAAGTGCTAATTTATTATTTTGTTTTTCTTGCGTCTCTTTTGCCAACTCTTAGCATCCAATGGATCAGACTTTCAAGGCCGGAGGACGAAAATGAAGGTGTTTGTGACCTTTTTTAATTTTTTAATTTTTTTTATTGTAATAGGCCATACCTGACTTATTGACAGTATTGAAAATGCTTTTTCTTGGAACACTGATGAATTTTATTTTCAATTCACAAAGTCTTACCTATTATCTTACAGTCTCAGCCCAGAGCTAGCTCAAGTGATTCTCCAAAACCAAATGATATTGCTAGGGAGAAAACCCCCAAAACAAGTGATATTGTGAAGGAAAAAAGCCCCAGTAGAAGTGATATTGCGAAGGAGCAAACCAGTATAAAAGCATCAGCTGCAGATAATTTGGTACACAATTTCGCTAAGATGAATTTGCCATTTGAAAATACAAAGACAGAGTCTAGTAATGATGCAATCCAAACAGCTAAAGAGGTGCAATTGGACATGAAGAAAGATGAAACTTCAGATAATTGTTTGATTGAGAAACAGCCAACTATAGACAAGCATGACCGTGCCAATAAGATGCAAGCCGCCGTGATCAGTGATGGACTAGAAGCAACTGCGTCATCTTTAAATGGTGAGCTTACCAATGAGAATATGCCAGATGGTCGTGAAATGCCCTCCTCAGATTCAATGGAATCTAGAGTTGAGGCTATCAACGGAGATATTCCTGTTGATAGTCTCCATAATGTTATGCCTAGAGATGATGATGTTTCCCTAAAGATAGAACAGGAGGGACATGTGCTTCAAAGCCCAGAAAAGCCCATTACCAACGATAACCAAGCAAAAGAAACTTTGCAAATGGAAGAACCTCATTTGGATGCAAGGAAGCAAGCAGAAACTAAAACTGATCCTGTGCTCATGAGAGTGCAAGATCAGCTTGATGAGGTATGTACTTATAGTATATCATCTTAGTTTATTTTCATTTGTCATGTTATATCATCTTAGCTTATTTTCAGTTGTCATTTCATATCTTCCACATTCCCATGTTTAGTGAGTCATTCACTAGTCCCTTTAGTTGGATGACAGGCTCAAGGATTGCTGAAGACTACAGTTTCTACTGGTCAGTCAAAGGAAGCCAGGTTAGCTAGGGTAAGATTTAGCACCATTAAGTAATGTTTCTGATTGCATCTTTCCTTCTTTTTGCATTTTGGTAACGTCTTATCTCTGCATCATATATCATAGTTTGAGTTTCCTTGTCTACTTATTTTTGTGTTTGTGGTACCCTTTTCCATAGTTTGAGTCAAATATAATGATTTGTTAGATATTCTTTTTGTTCCGGATTCACCAAGACTTTTCCTTCCTAATCGAACATAAGTGCTGTTGATGTAGACTCACATCATTAACTTCTCAATGTATAAGAAGCAAGGATGATCCAGTTAGTTTCAATTCTGCCTATATTTTGTCTTTATTCAATTTCAGTCTATTAATTGAACCTTACTTTATCTCTAATAGATGTCATCCTACAACTTTTTCAAATTCATAATTGCTGGTAACAAATGCTCTTTAGAGGTGTATATGGAAGTGAGAGTTAGGGCTGAAGAAAGAGGTAACCTATGTGACTCTTGTTCATGGTAAGTGTTGAACTTTCTGGTGATATTCATGTCACCATTTTACCACCATCTAACCTCCAGTTTAGACAACACCTGCTGGTTGCATGTAAGCATCTGCAAATGCATCATTCTAACTTTTACTTGCTGAAACTAAAGCTCAAGGATTAGTCATTGCCTTAACCTAACTTGCTCATGTGAGGTTTGAAATGTTGGACAGTTGGAGTGGCCACCTATAGTGGAAAAATAATCTGAACACGACTTATTGGATCTTAAATTTACAATGGAGTTGGCTTCAGATTGAACGCAAGCATACTGCACTCTTAAAGATCATAAATTTGAAGGGGGATTAGGTGGAGTCATGTCCAAAAGCTAAGATCATGCCCGATCTCACATATTTTATCATGGGAGCATATTTCTGCTGTGGTAACCATTTGTCTATATGGGTTGCACTACCTATTTCAAAATAATTGGACTTTTTTGTGTTTTTTTTTATTTATTTTTTCTTAAGTGTTAAAACTCCATGCATGATGTGAATATGGGATTACAGGAAAAAGAAGCATGACCCTTGATCATACTGGAGCATAATGGTGGGAGAAATTCTTCTATCATTTGCTGTGAATTTAACAAAGTGCAAGGATAAAACTTTTTCATTATTTGCTCAACTCATTTAGGCCAGAAGTTAATGTATTTAATGTGGTGATCACAAAGCTTTAACAATTAGAGAGATAATTGCAGTCAAATTCTGCATAAAAATAGAAAAAAAAATGTAGAACAACTCCTAGATTTTAGTTCTATCTTAATTACTGCTGTCAGTTTATTTTTTTTTCTATGGAAAAATGTTCTAATATTTTAGTACATGCATACAGTAATACCGCAATGAACACTTGATACTAGCCATAAGTTAAGAAAAAATAAGCTGAAGTTTTCTTTTCTAAGTGGATTTAAGTGTAACCAGGAAAAGAAAAAAAAAAAAAAAAGAAATCACTTCATGAGACTTGATGCATGCACATTTGGACAACCATACTGGTGATGGGTGAAGATGAGTAGATGATTAATAACTTTGAGCTGTGCTAAACTAGTTAAGACATAAAAAATTTGACAAAACTCACGAAATGTTTGGCTTTCTTTTTCTTTTTCTTTTTTTTTTTTTGTTTTTTTTGTTGTTGTTAAAAGTAAAAACTAGTCAAATGAAAAATAAAGAGCATAAGAAATTTTGAGAATGGAAAATTTAACAGAAAACATTTTATTGGAAGCTGTGGCATCTGTCAATTCTTAGGATCAAAACTGACCTAACTTGATCCATTCACACCCCAAGAGCTCCTCATGCAGTCCACATGAATGATCACTAAAGATAAAAGATTACTCCATATAAAAAGAAACTAAGAACACATCATTTCTCTAATTAATTTTTTCTTTTGGGAATAATTTACTTTCAAGTGATTCATGTATTTTACTTAGGCCATAATAGTTTCAAGTGATTCATAGGTTAAAAACTTAAAATTAAATTAAACGTATTCTCAAAGCCATTTTCATTTATTTAATTCTCATAAAACAATGTTAAGAAAATACATCTAATAATAAATTATTAAGTAAAGCATGAGTTGATCAACGATCTTTACTTAAGGGATCCTTGTCTTTCTAATTGTCCTTTCACTTGGACTAATGGGTGTTCTCCTCTAGCAGTATTTGGGCCTAACCAACTCCTTTGACTTAGATTGGAAGTCTATTTTCCCTTCGTTAAAGCATGAAGTGAACATTTGCTTAACTTCTAATTATTGGCCAATAATTTTGAATACAAAGTGGGAGTCAAGGGTCCTTCACCACTGTGGAGAAATTTCGTAATAAGGGATGGAGGGGGCTAGAGTGTGGAAATCCAGGAGATGGAATGCTTTGTTTGTTGAAGAATTTTCTAAGTCTAGAATCAGAAGAATAGAAATCGATGAGGAAACAGGGAAATGGCTCAGACAGATACTGATCGAGGTAGGAAGAACGGCAAGGAACGAGAGCTTCAAAAGGCTATGACGGAGCTTGGGGATAATAATGGTTACGAAAACCTTTACAAATGATAGAGGCAATTTTATTAAGCTCACAAGAATTGAGAAGGGCCATCATCGAATGTTTTATGTTCCAGAAGTAGGAAGAAACAAGAACTGGGAGGGTATGATAAGAGATCTGACTACATGCACCTCGGCACCAGAAGCAGGCAGGCAGGCATGGGCCAAAGCTGCAACCACCAAAGGAGGGCAAGAAGTTCGCAAGATGGCTACGCCAAGAAAATCTCAGCAAAGCAGAGATGTCAATGCGAAACGATACATCCCAAAACCAGTTGCTACAACTTTGACAAGCATAGAAAATGTCAGGAGGAGATGGTTGGTGATATATAGATTCACAGATGAAGTTCAGTGGCAGGAAATTGAGGAGATACACCACCACTTTCAAATGGAATGTTAGTTAGCTCCTATATGTGGGTACCGGGCCTTGTACAAATGTCCCACAGAGGTGGTGTGCAATGCACTGATCAAGGGAAAGTTTAAAAAAGGTTTGAACTACGAGATACAAGACTGGGAGAAGGGCATCCAATGGGAGAACAGGGTCTTTTGGTGTCGGAGAAATTGGATAGGTATTGAAGGGGTGCCAGTTGAAGTGTGGTCGATGGCCCAGCTTGAGGCTATAGCGTCGAAATGCGGAGGAATGATAGAAATGGATAGGCGATCTTGCGAAGGAGGCGGATATGAAGCAACATACATGCGAGTGGTGGGCTGGAGTAGCGGGTTCCTGCCGGAGAATATGGTGATCCAAAATGGGAACGAAACTTTCTCAATAAGGCTGTTTGGAGTGAACGATGAAGGTGATGACAGTGTGGCATGGGTAAATGATGGCAACTGTCACACTAGTTGGGCTCAGGAAACTACAAATTAGGGAGCGGCAACCTGGGCAGTTGATCGGAGATACTAGGGACGCTCGCTGGAGGTTGTTGACATTGGTTGACGGGGTATAGAAGCGTGCCGGGAAAGGGATTTGATGATCAATCTCGGTGCAGGAGTGGGTATGACAGAATAGCTCGCAACCGTGTCAGAGATGTAGAAGGGGGCAGGAGCAAGTGAGGAGTGGGTGGAAGGGAAGCAAGAGAGGAAAGCAAAGGGCGCCGAACATATTGTACGATTAGGTGACGCAGAAGATGATGACTTGAAAGTGGAAAGAATGTCGGTGCAGAGATTTTGTCGATCGACTTCAGGATATAAGAGCCCTCTAAACATAATAGTGCAGGAGGCCCATGGCAAGAAGGCCAAAGCTCTGCAGACCTATTACACGAGGCCCAAAAAACTTGTTATCATTCATAGATTACAACACATTGGTATTACAATGAGGCCAAGCTAGGAGCACGAAAAGAAGAGGAGGAAGAAGAAGCTGGTTATCCTAGCGAGAAATGAGGAGGAGGAGGAAGGCATGTTGGAGGAAGATGCAATCCTGAAATCAGCACAAATATAGACGTCAAGTTACTGCTACAACACCTCTGATCCAAGTGAAATGTCTAAAGATGACGGTGACATGGGTGATATAAAGGACCAAGGTTTTGAGCAGGCGAAGGAAACTGAAGGAAGGAAGATATTTCTGGTGAAGATAAAAGCAGCCCATTAATGGGCTCCACTCCAAATCTATCCTCTTCATTTGTTCGCAATTCCGTAAGCATGAGGGATGGCGAAAGTCCAGAACGCAGTACAGATGTAGGTAACAGTCATAAGGGACAGAATTCAAGGCCTTTGGTAGGCCTACTGAGCCCCTAACTAAAGAAGGTGGAAATTTTTTTTTTTTTTTTTGGTAGAAAATTAATGTGGAGTTGGTTGATCTGGATAAAGACGAGGAGAGGAGGGGGAAAAGGGTCAAGTAAACTCTGCGGGTGATGGGTAGAGGAGGTCAGGGTTTAGTTGGTTTGATGAAGATTCTGTCGTGGAACATTAGGGGGTGTGGTACAAATGATAGGAGAAGAATGATAAAGAGGACCATTGGTAAAATTAATCCTAATATTATCATTCTCCAAAAAGTTAAGAAGAGTAGTGGGCGAGATTTAATTGGGTCTCTATGGGAGTCCAGGTTCAAGGAGTGGGTGTTTCTGTCGGCACTTGGTTCAGCTGGAGGGTTGTTGGTGGATTGGGAGAGTAGGAGCTGTATTGTAATGGAAGGGCTGATAGGAAATTTCTCAGTCTCAATCAAGATCAAATAAAGGAGTGGAGAGGAATGGTAGCTCTTTGGTGTATACGGAACTTGTGTTAGATAGGGAAGGGATCTATTTTGGGATGAAGTAGGGGCCTTAAGCAGTTTGTGTGGAGATAGATGGTGCATAGGGGGAGACTTTAATGTGGTGTGGAACATGATAGAAAAACTAGTGGGAAGGATTCAAAGAGTATGAAGGAATTCGATTGTTTAATTAGAGAGCTAGGACTCCATGACCTGGTCTTGTTAAATGGGAAGTACACATGGTCGAATGGGAGAAGAGAGCCAGTGTGCTGTAGGCTTGACAAATTTCTTATGGGAGACAGGTGGGCGAGTATATTCCCTTTTTGTAGGCAGGAGATGGGAGATAGAATGGTTTCAGATGATTGACCCATTTTCTTGAGCACAAACAAGCTGCTTTGGGGTCCTACCCCAATTAGATTTGATGGGAGGCTAGTTTTCAATCCCAGCTTTGGGGATAAGATCAAAGAATGGTGGGACTTAAATGATAAAGGAGAGTAGGAGAGTTTTAAATTTATGCAAAAGCTTTGAAGAGTGAAGAAAGAATGTTATGATTGGGGAAAAACAGTTATGGACTTGGAAGAGAGAAGGAGGCAGGGGTTAGAGAGATGCATTGCAGACATTGACCGGCTAGAGGGTAGTAGTGAGTGGGATGAGGAGAAGGGCAGGGAGAGGTGGGAAAAGAAAGGAGAGTTATGAAATTTGAATAACCTAATGGATCGAGGTGCTTGGATGAAGTCGAGAATTAAATGGTTAAAGTAGGGTGATGCCAACTCAAGTTTTTTTCATCGAATTTTGAGCGGGTGGAAGAGTGCAAGTTCGATTACTAAGATGGAAGGAGAGCAGGGGGAGGTGATTGAGCAAGAAGACCAAATAGTAAAACATATTGTGGGGCGTTTTACAGAGGTGTTTGGAACTAAGCAGCAAAAGGTTTGGGGAATTGATGGGTTGTATTGGGCTCCAATAAGCATGGAGGACAGGAGTAGGTTAGAAGATTCATTCTCTGAAGAGGAGATTCAGGAGGCAGTCTTTGAATGTGATGGGAACAAGGCCCTAGGACTTGATTGGTTCCCTATGATTTTTTTATCAAAAAAGCTTGGAGGTGGTGAAAGAAGACCTGATGAAGGTGATAGAGGAGTTTCATAGATCTGGAGAGTTAAATAAAAGCATTAATGAGACATACATATGTTTGATTACAAAGAAGAATGTGGTAAGGAGGGTTTAAGATTTTCGTCCTATTAGTCTTACTACTAGTCTATAAAAAATTATTGCCAAGGTCTTGGCAAACAGAATCATAGGAGTTATGGCGAGCATAATTTCCGAGAACCAGATGGCGTTTGTCCATGGTAGACAAATCATGGACGCAGTGCTAGTGGCAAATGAGTTAGTGGAGGATTATAGAAGTAAGAAGAAGAAAGGGGCAGTGGTGTAAATTGACGTGGAGAAAGCTTATGATAAAGTAGGTTGGGAGTTTCTTGATTTTGTACTAAAAAGGAAGGGGTTCGAAACAACTTGGAGAAGGTGGATCCAAGGGTGGTTAAAATCAGTTACTTACTCTATTTTCATCAATGGAAGGCCTAGAGGTAAGATAGATGCAGTGAGGGGGCTGAGACGAGGAGACCCGTTTTCCCCCTTCCTTTTCACATTAGTAGTTGATGTAATGGGAAGAATGCTGAATAAGGCGATGGCGGTTGGGTTGATTAAGGGCTTTGCGGTTGGAGAGGAGTGAGTTGAAGTCTCTCACCTACAGTTTGCTAATGATACCCTTCTTTTCTTGGATGGAGAGGAGGAAACTATTGTGGATGCTTTCATGGTGGTTCAGTGTTTCTGTTGGTGTTCTGGAATGCACATGAACATTTCCAAAATGTGCATTTTGGGGATTTTGACGAGTAGCGAGTGGCTGTCTAGGATTGCTGTGAGGTTGGGCTGTGATCAGGGAGGATGGCCGTTGTAAGTACCTAGGGATGCCTTTAGGTGGTCATCTTGGGTCTCACTCTTTTTGGGAGCCAATGATTTCTAAGGTGGCCAAGTGGTTGGAAGGATGGAAGAGAGAGTGTCTTTCGAAAGGGAGGCGACTTACTCTGATTAAGTCAGTGTTGGATGCTTTGCCTACTAATTTCTTGTCTGTTTTTAAAATTCCTAGGAGAGAAGCTAATCGGATTGAAGAGTTAATGAGGATCTTTCTTTGAGTGGGGATAGAAGGAAGCCATGGAATTCATTTGGTGGACTAAAAGCAAGTGCAGGCTTGAAAGGAGTTAGGAGGCCTTGGGATTGGGAATATAACAGTAGAGAATAAATCCTTGGCCGACAAATGGTTGTGGAGGTTTCTTAGGGAAACAAATCAGCTATGGGAGAGGGTAATTAGAAGCACACATGGGATGCATGTTAGTGGTAGGGATGCAGGGATTAGAAGGCAGTCGACGTATAGAAGTCCATGAAAGTTCATACATTCTTTGTGCCATTGTTATGCCCCTCTCACCAAGTTGAGGGTAGGGAGAGGGGATGCAATTCGTTGTTGGGAAGATGTGTGGTGAGGTACGGAGACATTCTCAGAGTTGTTTCCTAGTTTGTACAGACATTCTGAGGGGCATAACCGTGTTATATCCTTTTTTGTGGAGCAGGGGTCAGATTTGGGTTCAGTCAGATGGAATCTCCAGTTGAGGTCAATGGGGGGCCCGAGATGTGAAGAGGAAGAGAAAAGCCTTCGAGAGTTGCTTAGGAATGTGTTTCTAGATGATTCAAAGGACAAAATGTGTGGTTGAATGACTCTTTTGGGGAATTCTCTTCGAAATCCTTTTTTGCAGCATTGACGGAGACTACTATGGGTCAGCATTCGACATTGTTGGTGCAAGTGTGGAAGGTTCCAGTTCCTTCGAAAGTTAAGTTCCTCGCTTGGGTGGTGTCAAAAGGAAAGTTAACGTAGGAGAATTTCTTCAAAAATGATTTTCGAATCATTATCTCTCCTCTTCGGTTTGTTTCCTTTGCAAACTTCACAATGAGACCGTTGCCCATGTGTTCTTTCACTGTCCTTTCTCTAGCCAAGTGTGGGCTAGATGGGAGTCATTTTCCTATTTTTCAGCAGGACGACATCCAAGAAGTTTAGTTTAGCGTTTGTCCATATCGGGACGGGATACACCCCAAATGGCGAGCTCATTGGTTAGTGACTAGCTTAGCAGTGGTTTCGTGCCTATGGAAGGAAAGGAATGCTAGGCTGTTTGAGGACAAATTCCTACCTCCAGTTGTGATTTGGGAGGATTCGAAGTCTCTAGCGTCGTTTTGGGTTAGCCATAGCTCTTTGTCTCTCTATTTCTCTATCTCTAATTGGATTAGTGGATGGGGTCACAGGTTGTGGGTATCAACGTTTAGGGGACGAGGGGGGAGGTGGGGGCCGTCCAAGGGTTTCTTTGTTCTTTTGTCTGCTTGTTTCGTGGTGTTCATTTTTTTGCTTTTTGAATTGTCACTATTTTTTTCTATTAATAATATTCTTTGTTTCTTTTTTTTTTTTTTTTTTTTAAGTGTCGGAGTGGAGTGATAATTTTTTCTTACAAGATAAGCTTCATGGCGACACTAAGAGAGCTTTTAATCTATTAATAGACATTGATTCCCATCTCTGTGATACTACTGGTCCAAGGATTTCTCTATTTGCAAATTGTCTATATGAAAAAGTTACATGTTTTGGATTGCCGTATGGATAAAATTGCCATGCAAAATGCTGGAGTTTTGTTTTGTTTTGTTTTTTTGTCCATAAGTTATTAATTGTTTCACAAGGAAAATGGTCTATTTGTTACTGAGTTTGAGGACATATGTAAGGAGATTGTGGCTTACTTAACCATAAGTTTTGGTTATAATGTGACAAAGAACTAGGGTATTGAGGGAATAGATTGGCATATGAATCTTGTGAGGCAACAATAGATGGAAAAACAATATAATCTTGATGCAATTTGGGAGGTGGTTTTCAACTGTGATGGTGAAAAGGCTCTGAGGTAGATGGATTTATGTTGCCCTTTTACCAAAGATGTTGGGATGTAATAAAGATGATATTCTGTAGGTGTTGGTGGAATTCCGTACAGATAATGATATTAACAAAAGGACCAATGAGACTCAAGTAATTATTTTTTAAAAAAAAAAGAAACCGATCTTTCATTGATTTAATAAAGAAGCTACAAATTGGAAATGAAAAACAGCCGCCTACAACAACAAAAGGGGACCGATTTCACCCTTCATTCCCCAGCCCCCAACACCAACTACAAGATATTTTCCCACCTCGCATCCAATCCAAAATGGAGTAATCTAAAGAAACGGGAGTATTACTTATTCAAAATGAAGCTAAAGACCGAGGTTCTTCTTAGATCTGACTATGAGGAAGGGCCCGACCTTCAAAGATCCTTTCATTTCTCTCCTTCCACAAGCACCAAAACATCGTCAAACTAGCCACCATCTAATAAGTTCTCCACTTCATGCTAATCTCCTTCGGATATGGACAAACACTAAACTGAATCTCCTACTCACTTACACCTAGGAAAGAAAGAAAGTGCTTCCTCCACCTTGCCCAAACGTAACCAGAGAATGGGCATCTCTTGGAAGTTCATCCATTCTCGATATCAATGTTATCGTCCAAGTGTCAGGTTGCGGGTTGGTAGAGGTGATGTGATCCGGTTTTGAGAGGATGTGTGGTAGGAGAATGAGGCTTTTGCAGGTTTGTGTCCTTGTCTGTACAGTCAGTCTAAAGGTCATCATTGTCCTATTTCCTTTTTCAGTGGGCAGAGTGAAGGATCGGGTCCTTTCCAATAGAACCTCCACTTGAGGTCTTCAAGCAGAGGTCGGTGTGAAGAGGAAGAGGGAGCTCTCCTAGATTTGCTGAGGGATTGTGTGTTGCAAGATAGGAAGGATTGAATAGTGTGGTTCAGAGAGGCTCCCGGGGAATTCTCTACTAAGTCTTTCTTCTTATCCTTGTCTGATGATTCATTGGCTCATCCATCTATTATATTGCAAGAGATGTGGAAGGCCCCTGTTCCTTCCAAAGTTATGTTTTCGGTTTGAGAGATGGCTCTAGAGAAAGTTAATACGGGGGGAAATGATTCAAAAGCGTTTCCCAAGTCATTGTCTTTCTCCTTCATACTGCATATATGTGAACAAGGTAGCAACTCTGTTGAGACTTAAGTAATTATAATTCCTAAGAAACACAAATTTACCGAAGTTAGTGGTTATCGCACAATAAGCCTGACTACTAGCCTTTGTAAAGTTATTGCCATAAGTTTTAGCATAGGGTGGCAAAGACGCAAATGGCCTTTGTTTATGGTAGAAAATAATGAATGCAAGCTTGATGGCTAATAAAGCATTTGATGATTGGAAATGTCAAGATTGAAGATTGTTAAAGAAAGGGGCTGTTGCTGAAAATCGATTTTGCTTAAGTGTATGACTATTAGATGGGATTTGTAGAGCTTTTAATGAGAAAGAAAGGCTTTGGTTCCCAGTGGTGTAAGTGCATTAGAGAGCGACTGTCTACTTCCAATTTCTCTATCTTCATTAACAACAAACCAAAAAGAAAATTGCTGGGTCTTAGGAACTTTGACAAGGTGACCCATTGTCTTCGTTTCTGTACAAATTGGTTGTGGATGTTATTCATGGATTAGCAATTAAAGCAAGGGACAAAGACTGCTTCAATGTTTTAGGGTGGGTTGGGATAACGTCCAAATCACTCACATTTAATATGTTGACGACCATCTCTTCCTCATAAATGTTGACCCTCTAAGTTAGGAGAGTTCCATGATGACTTTGAAGAGTTTTTGCTTTCTATCAGGATTTAAAATGAATTTTTCCGAGGGTTAGATTGTTGGAGTAAATATTCCAGATCTAGCTGGAGTAAATATCCCAGATCTAGAGTTACAAAGCAAGACATGTATTTTGGTGGTATCAGTTGGATGATGATCCCTTAAACACTTAGGAATGCCTCTTGGGAGAAAATCCAATAAACTGTCTTCTTTGTGTCCAGTAATTCAAACAGTGAGAAGAAGAATTGAAGGCTGGAAACAAAGCTTCTTCTTCAGAGCAGTCAATTGCTGTTGCTGAAATCTGTCCTTGAAGCCATGCCAATGTATGTTGTTGATCTTTCAGATGAAGTTTTGGTTGTTACAGTCATTGAAAATAATGTGGAACTTCCTCCGGAAAAATGAAGACGAAATCAATGTCTGCCAACTTGTTTGGTGGAAATAGATTAGTTTGATTTAAAGCATGAGCACTTGCAGGAAACCTTCTTGCCAGAAACAAAGCTTTGGTTGGAAAGTGGCTTTGGACATTCATGCATTTAGAGGTTGCTTTATAGGTGAATCATTAAGAGCAGGCACGGGATATAGGCCAATGCTGGGATTCTGCACTCTGCCAAAAAGCAACGTTGCACTCACCATGGAAATTCATTTCTTCAGTCTACCCACTGTTCTCCAATCTAATACAACTAAAACTTGGAAATGGGAGATCTGTAGTATTTTGGGAATTGGGAATAAATGAATGGTGTGGGAAATTCATTTCTCCAGACTTTTACAGATTATCAAGTCGCCACAATGCAACCATTTCTAATTCTACATTAGCTGACAGTGTTGGTCATGCGATTAGTTTGAACTGGAATCTTTTTTATGTATGGAATTTTATCAGAATTGGTTACACAGGAAGCCTTTAATATGCTGCAGATTTTAGCTTTGGTTCACCTCTGCCAGGCAGATGATCGTTTATGCTGGACTGTAGAGTGCATTGGGACCTTGTCATCTAAATTGTTTCTTGTTAACCTCACGAGCACACCCTGTGCATCACTTCTTGCAGAAGCATCTTTCATTTGCTGTGCTAAAATTCCAACTACAGTGAAAACTTTGGGTTTGTTGATTGCTCTTGGAAAGCTTAATAGCATAGTGAATCTCCACAAGGAGTTTCCTAACCATGCGATCTCTCCCTCTTGGGGTTATCTTTGCAGGAAAAGCAATGAAGTGACATCTCACGTTTTTGGCAGCTATGAAATGTGTTAGGGTTTTTGAAGTCGATGGAATGCTGCTCATTCTACACTTGTTCCGCCAGCTACAACTTCTCGTTGTCATGTTTGTAGGTCTGTCTTAAGTTGTCATCTTCATAAATATTGGTCTTATATATTGTTTGCCACTTATTGCTGTATCTGGGAGGAGAGAATGGTAATTCACATTGTTACCTGAAGGGTAGAGGGGAAAAGAAGTTTCCTATCTTGTGTCAGTAGAGTTACCTTAATTGAAAATCTGTTCTTGAAGCCACTTCAACATACTTCATATTACCATTCAGGTGCCCTTATGTGAGTAGCTATAATAATAAAAAAGCAATAAGGAATTTCCTATTTAAAAATGAAGGGAAACATGCAGATTCTCATTTGTTGAGCTGGAAAACTGTGAAGAAAGACGTAAATCAGGGTGGTAGAATGCTAGGAAATCTCATATGGAAAGATAAGGCTTTGGAAGCAAAATGGCTGTGACGTTTCATTCATGAGAAAGATGCTTTGTTGGCAAAGGTGATAGGAATTAGACATAGTATGGATCCCCCTAAAAGGGGCGCAGGGTTATGCCCTAAAGCAATCTACAAATGTCCATGGAAATTCATTTACTCTTTCTCTCCTAATTTCAATTGCCTTATTAGGCCCAAATTGGGAAATGGGTTGTCCATACGGTTCTTAGAAGACATATGGTGTGGCACTGAGTTCTTCAAACCCTGTTTCCTAACCTCTATGCCATTCTAGCCTACATAATCCCCCAATCTCTTCTTTTGTTGCTGATATACCTAGGTTTGACTCTACAGCTAATTGGAACTTACGGATTGATAGAAATCTTCCTGGGCGGGTTAGAGGAAGCCCATTACTCCTACGTCTTCTGGAATGTCAGGTAGGTGATGGTCATGACACTATTCACTGTTAGGAAACTCCTTTGGTTTATTTTCCACAAAGATCCTTCAACTCCATCTCAAGAGTGGAAACAATATTCCCTTTACTGCTTCTAGGTTCATTTGGATTGCTATTGTTCCTGTTAAAGTTAGGATTTATGGGTGCTTGCTAGCACATGAATTGTGCAAGTGTGCTTCAGAAGAAACTTCTGACTTCAGTGATTTCCGCCTCATGTTGTATCTTTTATGGGCTTATAGCGAGACAGTGGAACACATTTTGGAAGCTGTGATATGGTGCAACGGCTATGGGGCTGTGGCATAGCAAATGCATGCTGATCTTTCCCCAAAGACAAATACTTTTTGCAAAGTTCCAACCAACTTCACTAACAAAAATTTGGAACCTTATTTGATCTCTATGTAGTCTGGCTGCATTATGGTCTGTCTGGTGTGAATGGAATAATAGATTATTCAAAGATTTGCATTTACTCTATCATAGGCTTTGGGATTGGTCTTTGTTTCCCTTTGCATCTTGGATTATTGTAGTAAGAGGTCTTGTGGTTGCAATTTTGTGATTGGTTGTTCAGATGGAACACCATACTCGAAACTTTGTGATTGGCTTTGGGATTTCTCATATCCTTGCCCTTCTACTGCTCTATTTAAAATATATATTCTCTAGTTTCTTTTCAACAAAAAAAAAAAAAGCATGGTAGAAGTTAAACTAGTGAAGTTTAGGTCGAGAAATAAGCCACCACAAAACTAAAAATTAAAACGAAGATAAAGAATTAAGACGAAATGCTGTCATTTCAAATTCATCTATTCACTTAACAAGATTGACCTTTTAGGCCTTTTGTTGATATTTTTATACACTAGAAGTGTTTATCTGTATTAATTTTTGGCTTATAGTACAATAAATTGATATTTAGATGTGCAAAAACTCTTTTAGCTTCTCTAATTTAGTTAATTATTACAAAAGTTCTCCAGATTGAACTTCTCCAAAATAATTCTAATTTTCAGATGGAACACCATACTCGAAACTTTGTGATTGGCTTTGGGATTTCTCATATCCTTGCCCTTCTACTGCTCTATTTAAAATATATATTCTCTAGTTTCTTTTCAACAAAAAAAAAAAAAGCATGGTAGAAGTTAAACTAGTGAAGTTTAGGTCGAGAAATAAGCCACCACAAAACTAAAAATTAAAACGAAGATAAAGAATTAAGACGAAATGCTGTCATTTCAAATTCATCTATTCACTTAACAAGATTGACCTTTTAGGCCTTTTGTTGATATTTTTATACACTAGAAGTGTTTATCTGTATTAATTTTTGGCTTATAGTACAATAAATTGATATTTAGATGTGCAAAAACTCTTTTAGCTTCTCTAATTTAGTTAATTATTACAAAAGTTCTCCAGATTGAACTTCTCCAAAACAATTCTAATTTTCAAGTGATTGAAGTCTAGTCGAATCAAATTTTCTATCTTTGTATTTACTTGCTTTACGTAAATGACGAAAATACCCCCTGTCAGCAAGGAATGCACCCCAAACTTCGACCTTTGAAATTTAGAATTAATTCAAATAGTTCAAGAAATTCGAAAAAAAATTTATAAAAATTTTTCAACTTAGAAAAGTTTAGAAAAATATCATGTAAATGCTAAAATATGAACAATTTCTATTGAAAATGATGAAAACAAATATAAAAAAAAAATACAATTTACATATAAAAGTATAAATACAATAGTTTCTAACATGTATTTTGACATTAACAATGTTTAATGCATGTTGTGCATCTTAAATTAAAATTGTTATAAAAAAAGAAAAGAGAAACTTATTGTCAAATCCTAATGATCTTACAAATATAAACCCTAGTTCAATTGATTGTTGATTCACTAGTCGCTACAAGTGCAAGTATATTCGATCTTCTCTATCGATTACAATAGATGACTCTCATTTCTTGTTTTTCTTTCAACGCCTCTCATTTTAGGCTCTCGCTTATTTTTCAATTCTTTTTCTTTTCTCAATCATCTCTCCTCGAGGTTACAACTCATTCGTCTTTTTTAAGATTGCGTCTTGTTAGTTGCACATATCTGGCCTTCAATCTTCTTCATTTATAGAGAGATTTTGTTTGACAGTCTCTATGATTATATAGAAGAATCTCTGTGCACTAATTAGATTCTTGCATAAAAAATGTCCTTTTTTTTACCACTTTTATGCAATTTTTTTTTGTAGAAATAGTCTAAACTTTGATTTTAGGTAAACTTCGCCAATTTTTTCGAAGATTTCGACGAAAATTTGTAATTTTACAATTACTTGTGAACTTCGCTTCGATTATCCAAATTACTTAATTAATTCGGCTAATTTTACCAAACTTCAGCTAATTTTCATACCATGCCTGTCTGAAAAATTAGAAAATTGCCACTTTAAAATGAGTTATTCCATTAATGGAACATAGTTTTTTAAAGATAAGTGCTTGTTTCCTTGACTCTTTTTTCATGCATGATATTGATTGGGTTTTGTTTTCATTCTATTTTTCATATGGTTGTTTGCTATTTTATGAATGAATTTGATAAAACTAAGTAGGTTAATCACTTGGACAATGTTGATCAACTGATTGTAGACTTTATTTTGATTTTTATTTTTCCGAATGCTGTGATCATAGCTTTCCATTTAGGTTCAAATATCTTATAGCCCGGAAAATTTGAGGGGACTTCTTTTAATGCAGGTTTGTGCAGGACTTTCATCTCGTCTTCAAGAATACAAATTAGAGAATGCCCAACTAGAAGAACTTCTTATTGGAGAGGTGAAATGCTATACAGATCTGTATCCATACATGTTGGGCACGGAGGCATAAAGTTTTAGTTATATCACATTTTGGAAGTTGCTGTATTAATTTCAGTGTGCTATTTTTGCAGCGAGAAAGGAGCAACTCTTATGAGTCTTATATTAAGAAGCTTCAGCAAGATTTATCTGCATCAAAGGTTGATGTTTCTAGAGCTGAATCTAACATAGCTGAGGCTTTGGCTGCTAAAAACTCAGAAATTGAGGCCCTAGTCAGTTCACTTGATACCCTGAAGAAACAGTCTGTTGCTTCTGAAGCACAGCTAGCTTCACTGCAGGTAACCCCCTGTTAATAGCACAATACCTTTAACTGTAAATGATTGACTCAGGACTTCTGTTTGTGGGCATGAAGCTTTCACTGTGGATCTTTCAGTATCAACTGTAATCTCCAATTCTCTAGTTGAAGCTTTGGTTTTTATTAATTAAATATGAAGGTCTTAGCATGTTATTAGACCATATTTTTAGGTTACTTGATTGGAGTCCATATCTTTCCAGTTTCTTCTAACTGGTAACTTGGAAAAAGGTAATAAGAATTTGTAATATAAGAGCATCTTCACAGAAAGGTTGATTGTCAGTTTGCTAGCGCGGTGGGTTAATCACGTTCCAGTGTTGGTGGATAGCGATCATATGAGAGGAGGGTTTAGTATTTTCCCTTATTTGGAGCACATCAGACATAGATGCTCAGCTTATAGGCAGGTGGTGTCTTAGGCTGTGGTACAGTCATTATGAAAGGAGAGAAATTCAACATTGTTTCTTAATGTTGGTTCATGGGCTGCTGAAATTTGGGATAGATCACATACATTGACATCATTTTGGGCTAGCAATAGCCATCTATGACTGCAATGTCCTTTCTCAGATTGCTTGACATCATGGGCTATTTTTTTTATAATTATAGATGAGTATATGGCATTTGGATGTATAGAAAAAACTATATGATGACACGCATATGGATGTAACTTATGTCGCTTTCAAAATTAAACATAAAAAAATGTTTGTTCTTTTGCTTTCTGCTCTGCTTGACTTCAGTGGAAAAAGACTTAGTTGAGTTCAGTTTCTATCTGTTTGGCTCATGCATTCTTGCTGTTACGTATAATAGGAAATTTGATCACTTAAGATATTAGTTTAATAGGAAATTCTTGATCATTTAAGATATTAATGTAGCATTTTAAGTATAAAAACCTCAAAAGTGTTGAGGTCATAAGAAACACTACTATAATTGCACTTATCTTGAACTTTTTGTGTTGGTTAGGTTTCTTAACTTACTTGTTTGGATGCATAAAATTGTTGTTTTCATGAGTTTGGCCTACTTTCAATGAGCGGCATATGATTTGCAGTTCTATTCCTGTTTATGGAGTGGGAACTAATGTTTTATTCTTGTCTATGAAAGTTAAATTTTTATGTTCAAGAGACTAGTTACATTTACTTTTTTTTTCCATCTTTAGTTTGGAAAAAAAAATAATTTGTGTAAATTAATTGAATCATTTTCACTCATTGTCTTAAATTATTGTATGCGGAGCACGTATCAAGGTGAAGTACCAAAATAAATGGCTTGAGGCTAGAGCCTCAAGGGTCACATTGCTAATTTTATACTTACACAGTGTTGAGGTGTATGCCTCAAGCACTAAGAGATTCACATCTCAATTTTCCATGTCAAATTAAATCTTTTATAATTTAATGTTTGAAAATAAAATTTTCATTATGGTTTTTGGATTATTACAACTAATTATTTTTGAGTTTTTAAGAATTAATTCTCTTTTATATTGAGATAAATTATTGCTTTTATTTTTAAGTTGGCCAAGGCATTTTTTGGAAGTACTCCCTAATATCACTCTATTTTCAAGTTCTTTGAAAAACATATGAATACCAATCAAATAGTTTAAAAATTTTGGCAAAATATTCAGACTGCAAGTTGAATTAAATGAGAAATGGTGAGAAGATATTTCTACTATTTATTTGCTAACTTCTTATTTGTTTATATTTTAATGGTATGAACCTGAATTTGTATTCATTTATATCTTGATGATGTTAATGACAATGAAACAATCTATGTTTGGATGGATCTTCTAGTTTCTTTCTAAAAAAATATATATGTATTAAGGGCACCCTATATTTGCAAAACTATTTCATTTTATTTTTGGTTATTTTAGATTTTCTTCATTTATTATTAATAATTGTAATAGTTTGGATTTTTCATAAATTATATAATATGAAGCTTACACCAAATATCAGCTTGAGGCTTATACCTCACTTCATTAACACAAATTAACTCAATTACTTCTTGCACTTTATTTTAAAGACACAATAATTTCATGGATATAATAAAGTTGCTACAACCATGAATAGATGACCTTACTAGACACCTACAAGTACATTAGGCGAGCCAAACCTCACCGTTTCCTTCCCCAACCCCCGTCGCCAATTACAGTATATTCCACCACCCCCGCAACCACTCTGATATGGGATATCCCAAAGTTAAATGACTATTAATTATCCAAAAGGATGCTAAGACTGAGATTCTTCCACATCTAACTTGGAAGACGGACCCTACCCTCAAAGATCCTTGCATTTCTCTCCTTCCATATGCACCAAATTACCGTCAAACTTGCCACCAACCAATGAGCTTGCTGTTCCATTCAAATCTCCGCCCGAAATGGACATACACTAAACTGAACACCCTGCTCACTTACCTCCGGGAAAGTAGGAAAGCGCCATCTCCACCTCGTCCACATGTAACTGGAAAATGGGCACCTTAAGAACAAGTGATCAATTGATTCGCTACTTTGTTTACATAGATGATAGCATGAAGGAGAAAGGCAATGACTTGGGAAACGCTTTTGAATCATTTCCCTAATATTAACTTTCTCTATGACCACCTCCCAAGCAAAAAACTTAGCTTTGGATGGAATAGGAGCCTTCCATATCACATGTAATATTTGGGATGGATGGGCCAAGGAGACATTAGACAAGGAGGAGAAAAAGGATTTGGTAGAGAAGTCCCCAGAAGCCTCTCTAAACTGCAATATTCGATCCTTCATGCCTTGCAACACACAATCCCTTGATAGATCTAGAAGAGCTCCCTCTTCCTCTTCACAACGCCATCTGCTGGTAAAATTTGGAGGGAGGTTCGATTGGATAGGACCCGACCCTTCAACCTGCCCACTAAAAAAGGAAATCGGATGCTGATGACTTTTTGATCGTCTGTACAACCTAGGAAACAAACCTACAAATGCATTATTCTCCCACCACATCCTCCTAAAATCGAATTAGTTCTCCTCTGCCTACCCGCAACCTAATACTTGGAGTATAACAATGTATAGGGAGAAGATGAACTTCCAAGGACTTCTATGGGTTGCACCTCTCATAAGCCCTACATCTCTCCCATTTATATTTATGTCATGTTTGCTTCTAATCACTTAGGCCCATAGCTGATCTTGCTCTCTAGGAAATCTCCAAAGCCACTTCCCTACTAACGCCTTATTCCTTGCTACTAAGTTACCAATCCCAAAATTGCCAAATTCCTTCTTTAACTGAGACTTGCTCCATTCCACTAAATGAAGCCCATTTCCATCTTTCCCACCTTTCCACAAGAAATTTTTCATCAATCTCTCTATCTTTGTTGCTACTCCTTTTGGGATTTTAAACATTGACAGGTAGTATGTTGGTAATGCATCCAACATTGCTTTAATTAATGTAAGTCTACCTCCTTTAGAGAGAAAAAACTCTCTTCCACCCATTTAGCCTACTAAGCACCTTGGATACCACTAGCTCCCAAAAAGTTTGGGACCCAGGCTTCCGTCCAAGAGGAATTCTTAAGTACTTTAATGGTCATTCCCCCTGCTCGCATCTAATTCTCATTGCAATCTGTTACACCCAGTCTTCAGCTGTAGATATTCTGGCTATGCACATGTTAGACATGTTAATGTGCATCCCTAAAGTCCAACAAAAACATTGCACTATTCTGAACGCATTCTCAATGTTTTATCCACTCCATCCAAGAAAAGAAGAGTATCATTTGCAAACTGTAAGTGAGCAACTTCAACCATCATCGTAACCAAAAAAACGTTCCCTGAACTCCATTGTTGCTGACAACATTAACCACGAGGGTATGAAGTTTTGCCAAAGATATGGTATTGGAGGCATTGAAGCTTCTGTTAAAGGTGATTAACGACTGTACTTTTAGTGGAATGCATAGTTGTGTGCAGATCATAAAACAATATGAGGATCGTGAAGTGTTGTGGCCGGCATTGTACGTCTTGGATGCTTCTAGACGTGATGAAATCAATGACTACAAAGGCAATCAGCAACAGCGAACCGTTGTTGGCTTCTTGCAACTAATCAATATGTGTGATAGATTAGTGGACTATGCGCATACTTCTTGCACTTTTGAAACCTCATTTCCACTTTAGATGGTTATTTTAGCTCCTTTGAGTCATAAAGGAAACAGTCTCGTAAAGACACAACTTGTTTATACTGTATTAACAATAGTACATCAATGTTATTCTGCAAAAAATCCTTCTTGATAATGCTTTTTCCAAAGTTGGACATTTCTTCTCCCATGGAAACTAATACTTGATCCCAGCATTCAGAATGTTATGCTTACTGCCATTCAGTTCTTCAGAGTCTTGATCCACAATTATAGGTAGTGCTATTACCGACCACGGTAGAGTAAAGGTTTTGTTTCCTTCACCACATTGACCAATTCATTAGTGTGCCTCTAAGTTCAGCGCCTGAGCTGTGAGAAATTAAGGAATGATGAACGGAAACACATTACTACAAAACAAGAAAAATGGCTATAACATGTATGGAGAAATTTTTTGCTTATGGCCTTATTTATTTGAGTTTATATTATATCTTATACCCATAACATTCCTGCTTTGAAATCTTCAAATGTAGATGTCACCATAATCCTTTTGATAATGTTCAGAGACATTTATCATAGAAAAATTTGGTTTCATGGTTCATTCACAGATTTCGTGGTAATGAATTAGTCATCCTAGTAACTTTAGATCCCCAAACCACCTTCATATGAGAGAAATGAAGTTGAAAACAAATGTCTATGACAAGCTAAATTGATACTTTCTGGTGGCAAGTAGGTGCTGAACATGGAGCCTATTCCTTTTCTATTTTTTATTTTTTGTATTATCAGCTTGCTTTAGGTGATGAATCTAGTTTGGGGAGTGTTTGCTTTTCTTGTTTTTGAACCTCTGATGATCTCTTTGCTATTTGTTCACCATATAGCTACTGAGACCTTTTTACCTGGATTTGAGAGATGCAGCTTTAATAATGTTCTCCTCTGTTCCTCCTCAGGCTAATATGGAATCAATTATGAGAAACCGAGAATTAACAGAGACCAGAGTGATGCAGGTATCTTTGTTAGCTTTTCTCAAGAAATTTTACATGTCTGATTGGGGTTATGTTAGACTTCTATTTTTGTTTGAAAATGTTGTGACTTGTAACATGTTTTTTCCGGTATTCTGTAGGCTATTAGGGAAGAGCTAGCTGTTGCGGAACGCAGGGCAGAGGAAGAACGTGCGGCACACAATTCTACCAAGATGGTTAATATCTCCTTAGTGAAACTATTTATTGATGTAGTATTTTGTTCCCATTTATTACTGCTATGTTTTAATAACAGGCCGCTATGGAAAGGGAAGTGGAGCTAGAACAGAGAGCAGTTGAGGCCTCCACAGCACTGGCTAGGATGCAGGTACTACATTGATCATGATATGTTTGATGAATATGGGATTTTAAATTATACTTTTTTGGAGGTGTTATCATTCGTTAAAATAATTTAAAGTCATTAATAACTTTTTTTTTTTTTTTTTTTTTTTTTTTGGGGAAATGGCTTGTAAATTTTTATGAACAAAATCATGTCTTAGTTGCAGGATTCTTCTTAGCCAAGGGGCTCCCCTGCTAGCTGATCCTATCTTTCAATTCATGTGTTTTTCTTTCCATTGAGGCATGTCAATTTCCATGTTCATTAACATAGAGGTGGCATTATGGCTTTTCTGAAGTGATATTGATGGAAATTTCAGCAAATCAACATAAGCTGATCAATTCAATTGTACTAGCAAAAGCAGTCGAAACACTTGCAAAATTGATAAAACATTTCAACACTGATTTTCAACTCAATATCTAGTGATGACTTAGATTTCATGTAGATGGAAAAACATCTTATTGAAAATTGCTCGAGGCAATGCACCAAGATTTAACCTTAAGGTTCCGAGGTTTATTATTATGGTCTGGTGCAACTGAAGGTTTTAAGTTATGCTTCATACTTGGCAATTTATTTTGAAGGCTCAATCATTTAATTAATAATTATTTATTAATTTATTTTAAAGTTTTAGCCAACAAAAATTGAACCTTGGAAGGCGAAGCCTTCCCATTAAGGGGGCACAACCCCCTAACATAGGAGGTTCAACCTCTCTGTACGGAGGGGCACAATGCTTGACATTATTGTTCAATATGAGATATATACTCTGTTTAAAAAAGTCTTTCCGGCTTACTCATCATGCTGAGGCTGTCAAAAGAAGCATCAAGGATTACACCTCAAGGCACAGTAAGCATTAATCCTCAGGATTTTCATATAAAAAACTTAATTTGTTTTCGAAAATAGAATTCGAAAACAAGTTTTTATGGATATGGATTTTACTGTTTACATTAGTATGACCAACCATTTGAAATAAACTAAACTTGTATTCTCAATGGGCGAAGGCCATCTTTGAAAAGGCCCCTTCTAATTATACATCTTTGTATTCATTGACAAAAGTACAACAATTTAAAACTTTTGACAAAGAATTGTAGTTACTATTTTTGTAAACTATTAAATTAGGAGACCTGAGAAATGACAAAGAGCTAATATTTTTACAATGTATTTGCTCACTTTCTACATAATCGTGCATTTAATAGCGTAAAACTTGAAATTTGGATGGGCCTAGCATGTAATGTAGGCTCCTTTAATGGAGAAATATCTCAAGTATCTAAATATTCATAATTTTGGTTTACATTTTTGTTTCTCTTAGTTGTTTTTTATTTTATTATTGGCAATTGGAATTGTTTTAGATTTTTAAAAAGTTTTTAATAATTCTTTTTATACATTTTCTTAAAGATATGAGGCTTATGACACACCTCATAGTGCCTTGGGGCTTATGCCATGCCCTATGAATGTAAACTATGCTTATTATGCTCATGTTGTTGTATACAAAAATTCAAATTTTACTTTTCATGTGTGTATCATTGTTTTTAATTTGCTTACAAATTTTGTATTTTTTAGTTGTTTTTTCTAATTTCCTTGTATGTATACTTCTTCAATAAGAGGCTTATTCCTCATATCATGTCAAGGCTTACGCCTACCTCACACAATTTAGTTGCGTCAATTATACTCCACATTTTTATTACTGTTATTTCAAGGTAGTATATGTAAAAAAAGTGGTATGAATAAGAATAGTTTTAACCTTCTTGCTGGAGAAGTGGGAATAGCCTTGATTTTCGTTTATGCTATTTCTGTTGATGCGACACTTATCTTTGTTGTGCTAATTATAGATTTCATGTTTGTGGATGTGGTATTTAATTTCTTTATTGATGGTTTAGTATATTGAATGTTATAGTAACACATGTACTCCATGTCGTTAAATTATAATTAAAATATGGAGGGCAGCAGTTCTTTTATTTAATACATTCTTTAGTTAAGGGGGCAAGGAGGTAAAGAAGGTGGTTGTGTATGTCCTTTTAATAAAGCTGGATTTGGAAATTTCCTTTTTCTTCCATTATTTTTATCAAACTCTAAAGGCTAATGGATAGCAATTAAATGCTTCCATGTTAATTGTGACCTACTTCCAAACTAAAAGTAGGGCCCTGTATAGTTTGTGACTTTGATACAAAATTTATCTAGAGAACTTGGAGAGAAAAAATCATCTGGCTAGTTATATCTAAGAACAACTTTCAAGATTTTACTTGTATTCGTCATCTTTGAAAATGATTAAAAAAAAAAAGTTGCCTTCTGATTTCACTTTGTGGATTTGTATCAAGTTTTTTGGATCATGAATAAAAGGCAGTCTGAAGTTTTCATCCTTGTTCTGTAATGCAGCCCAAGGCATTCATCCTTGCCTTGTTTCTGCATTCATTGCATGTTCTTGTCTTTCTTTCTTTCTTTTTCTTTTTTCTTTTTTCTTTTTTCTTTTTTCTTTTTTTGTTTTTGTGAATAAACATAAAGTGTGTTATATAACATAAAAGCCAAAGGGAGAAGACTTCCCAATGAAGTTATAAAGTATCAAGGTTGTTGTACCAATTGAGAAGCCATTCTTCAAAACTATAGCCACGCGACAACTTATTGGCACAAATCCACTTGGCCAACAAAAGCAGTGGTTTCTTCCAGATTCTAGCACTAATATCTTCACAGTGATTAAAAGTCCTAACATTTCTTTCATTCCAAATACAACTCCAAATACCAACATGTGTGCAAACCCAATAAGGTCTTGACTTTAGTAGTCATGTTTCCATTTATAAAACAACAAAAAGAAGCTAAATCAGGGTGCTGATGTTGCCCACATTTCCTGTTTACTATAATAAAATCTCCTGAATGAAATGCATGAGCTGAACGCATGATTGACAGTCTCAGAAACTCTTCTACGATGACAGTACCAAGAAAAAGATAAAGAACTATTAGGAAATCTTCTTTGAAGCAAGTTTGCACAGATTTCTTTCCAATACCTCCAACCAACCGAGAATCTTGAGTTAAGAAATGAAGTAGGCTTTTCAGATGAAAGATGGTTGAGGAAAAGGAGAGTTGGGCATTCTTTGCAAAGAACTGAGAAGACAGTAGGCAGTGGAAGAACCTGAATAATTTGTAGTCCAAAGGAAAGGATCAGCATTATTCTGAGGCTGAAAAAGTGACAGACAGGGCATGATCAGGTGGGTTGCATGCGTGGTGCAGATTCCAATCGGTGTTCCACCAGATTATGTGCACCTCAAAAGAGGATATTGGTGCCTTGTGAAGTCTGGAAAGTAAGAAAACATTAGAGAACTCATGTTTTAGTGGTGAACACCATACCAAATGTCCTTGTAGAAAAGAACCATCGAGTCATTCCCCACCTTAGCTCGGTGGTGGGGAGTAAATAAGGGGTGAATAAAGTGGATGAACTTCTAGAGCATTTCTTACTAGAAAGTATTTTATATCATCTAATAAGATGATACAAGCACTAATTTTACCATGAAATTTCTAGGCATTGAGACCCTCAATTTGGTTGAGCACGCAACTTGATATTTTGACATTATCTGCTATGTGATTTTGTTTTTCCCTCCTACTAATGCATTTGCGTTCTCATTTCATAACTACTATCTCTCCCCTTACTAGGTTGAGCAACAAGAACCTGATTCATTGCATGACAAGGAACGAAAATTCGACTTTGCCTCAAACTTCGACCTTTGAAAATTAGAATTAATTTGAAGAGTTCGAGAAATTTGAAAGAATTTTTGTAAAAATTTACCAAGTTAGAAAAATTCAAAAAAAAAAAAACGATGTAAATGCTAAAATATGGACAATTTTTATTGAAAATATAAAAAAACTAACATAATAAATATATTTTACATATAAAAGTATATATATAATGGTTTCGAACATGTATTTTAACATTAATAATGTTTTATGCACATCGCACGTGTTAACTTAAAATTGTTAGAGAAAAGAAAGAAACATAGAAAAATTTATTGTCAAACCCTAATGGTCTTGCAAGCATAAACCTTTGTTTCCTTTCTCTTTCTTATCTCAACGTCTCTCTCTTAGGCTTTTAGCTTATTTTTCTCTTATCACTCTTCTCTCTATCGTCTCTTCTTCCAAGTTACAGTTTGTTCTTCGTTCTCTTGGATAGCTACTCGTCAATTATACATATCTCACCTTAAATCTTTTTCATTTATAGAAAATAATTTTTTTATACAATCTGTATAATTTTACTGAAGAATATTTGTGCGCCACATAAATTCTTTCATTAAAAATGGTCTTTTTCACGGCTTTTATACAATTTTTTCTACAAAAATATTTAAAACTTCAATTTTAAGTGAACTTCGCCGATTTTTTAAAGATTTTGACGAAATTTTGTAATTTTATAATTAGAGGCCAACTTCGCTTCGATTGTTCAAATTATCTAATTAATTTGGCTAATTTTGAAGAAGTTCGGCTAATTTTCATATCATGCTGCATGATTCATACTTGTTATGTGAAGCTAGTTTCTTCAATTTTCTCCTACTAAAAATCTACTTAGGTTTTAAAGTTGCCCTTGATTCCTTGGTATTCTTTGGCACTTCTGTTATGTTCAATGACTGCTAAGAACTCTTTGCTAGCCTTACTGTGCACCCAAGTCGTTTATAATTTTGTTGTGACTAGTCTATTGGAATAACTTCAGGTTCTCTTTCATGTGATCTTAAACATTTTATCTTTCTTAGCCTTTTGGTTTGCCTTCCTATGTTGTTAGTAGTATCTTTGCAGTTTTGAATATGTTTTTATTTAATAGGAAAGTTTCAATTGTTTTTAAGAAAATCTTTTCTTTTTAATGAAAAAATTAACAAACTAGGAGGTCCCTCTTCTTTAGCCACTAACCATCAATGAAAGGCTACACCTATATGAATCTATCCATACTATAAATTTCATCATTTCCTAGTCGATAATATTAGCCAATGTTTTGTATCTCTGTGGATAACTTCCCAAACTATATGCCATTCTATGTCTAAACTTGTTTGATAATTTCCTGCCTTCTTATAGTTTTCATTCTTCATTTTCTCTTTACTAATGCATTGTTTCATTTATATTTTTATTTATCTTATAAATGCACAAATTCATCTTGGAAAGGGGCAGTAAGGATGGGTAAGTAAACTAAGAAAAATGTAGAGCAGGGTTCCATCAATACAAAGGTCATTATCTTATATATATATTTTTAAAAGAAACAATCGTTTCATCGATAGAACAATGGTTAGAAGCTAGGATTGAGAATTACAAATGAACACCCCCACGCCCTAAGTGAGGTCGGATTCCTCCCCAAAAACACCCCTACAAAAAATTTTCCCACCCTCTTAACCAATCTGACATAGAGAATCTCAAAGACAAAGAGCTATTACTGATCCAAAAAGACACTAGAGATTGGGATTCTTCCCAAAAAATATTTGGAGGAGAAAATTTATCCTCAAACAATCTACCGTTTCTTTCCCTCCACAAAAACCAAATCATCGTCAGACTAGCTACCATCCAATGAGCCTTCCACTTGGCTATGATAACCTCCTCGATACAGACAAACGCTAAACTGGTCCTCCTAATCATTCACCTCTGGAAAAATAAGGAAGTGTCTTCTCCACCTTGCCCAAACTTGGCTCGAGAACGGACACTTAAAGAACAGGTTAGAAATTATCTCATCATTTTGTTTACAAAAATAACAAGAAGAAGGCAATAAATAATGAAGCGGGAGCTGTCTCCAAATCATTCTCCTTGTGTTAACTTTCTCTTTAACAACCACCCAAGCGAAAAAATTCACGTTGAATGGAACTGGTGCCTTCCAAATCTCTCTTAAAATTGGAGAGGGATAAATCAATGGAGCATCTGTCAAAAGTAAAAAGAATAATTTTGTGAAAAAAATACTCAAGGTTTCTTTGAAGCAAATGATTCTGTCTTTTCTATCCTACACAATATAATCTCTTAACAACGCTCCAAGAGCTATATCCCCTTCTTCACATCTTAGACCACCTGCTGTCCCCAAATGAAGGTCCCACTGGAGAGGCATCAATTCTAAGCTTTGATCAACAAAATAGGAGATGACTCGGTTGTGACCCCTTGATTACCTATACAATCTTAGGAACGTAACTACAAAGGACATTATCTTATATTTATATTTATATTTATCTTTCATTTTGTTGAAATTATTTTACTCTTAAATGCTTTAGAATGTAGCAATACAAAGGATTTAATTTTGATTATCATTCTGTGAACCTCCTTTTCCTTCATTGAAAGGCACATGCTGATGTGCATGTAGGGCCAATGGGCCAACCAATCACAACGGAATAAGCCACCAAATTTTCTTTCCTTGAAATTGAAACGTCCTTGACTTCAAAGTTAATGATGGACTAGGAGAAAGATAGTTTATTACCCTTAAAATCTTCAAGGGACACAAACAAATCAGTGCTAAGGCTTTGGGAAATAATGGATTACCTTCATCCATAAGCAATCTAGGATTCTTGAAGTCTCCATAGCCACTTGGCTGCTAGAGCCTTAAATTGTTATAGTTTCATTGTATACCAACTTGTCTTAGTTTTTTTATGCATGAGAAAAGGGGATTGTTGGGTGGGAGGGTGTTGAGTTGAAAGACAATTGTAGAACTGGTAGTTTTAGGGCTGGAAATGGTTGTTTTAAATAACTTTAATGGAATGGGATAGAAAAAGGAGCTAGAAGGTCTAGGAATCCTTTCTAGAAGTCTTTGGCATCATGATGAGTTTGGTCTGTATCACATAGTTTCAAAGGAGAGAAAACTCATATTAGGAGCTTTGTTATATACTCTTAAAAGAAGATTATGAACCTATTTATGGAATCTTACGACACAAAAGATCTAGAATCACCAATGCTTCTTGCACATACATGTAGTGAAAGTAAAAAAATCTTGGACATCTAATAACCCTAGGGAATTCTAGGTATTCCATAGTTATGACTTCTATTTCTTGTATGTAGGAAAAATCTATGAACATTTAATACTCCTAGTTGGAAGCATGGTTTAAAAATTCCCTTAAATTTGGTGAATTTTTATGAATTATTTCTCTTTTTTTCTTTTTTCTTTTTTTTTTTTATTCCAATCAAAGTGGAAAATAGATGTAAAATTAAAGTTATTAAAATTTGCTAAAATAATTTGAGAAATTTCAAGACATTTAATAATGTTTGATAAAATTTTCATTTTTAATTCAAAAACTCAAAAATTTGATAAAATTCAACATAGAAATAAAAAATTATTTTATTATTAGAAAACAAGAAATATTAATAACTATGTGTTATTTTCAACTACATCAACAAGCACAATAACAAATTATAAATTATTGGATACGCTTTATTAAAAAGATAAGATAAGAAACAAATAAATAAATAAAGTTAAAATAAGATAAAAACTTGAATGTAAATTGAAAGTATTCGTAAAGCTATTTTCTTTTAGTTAACTCGCATAAGACAATATTAAAAAATACACTTCAATAAAAAAAATAATAATATATTAAGCTAAAAATGGTAAAATCAATATTAGCAAAGTATAGGTTGAGAAAATAAGGCACCACAAAATTAAATATCAAAATAAAGAAAATAAAATTGAGATCAAGTGTCATCATTTTAAATTCATCAACTCAATAGGATTGTTTTTCTCCGACATGCATTAAATATTGTGAATGTAAAACATGTCTCAAATTATTATATTTGTACTTTTATAATTTATATAGCAAAAGTATCTATTTGAAGTTTGTTTTCATCATATTTAGTAGTAATTATGCATATTTAAGTTGAAGTTTCTTTAAGTTGGCGAAATTTTACAAAAACTCTCCAAGATTTCTCGAACTTATTCCAATTAATTTAAATTTTCTAAAGTTGAAGTTTAGAGCAAAGTCAAAATTTCAAATCTTAGCTCAAAGGACTAGATCCTTCACTTTTATCTTGAGCAAGTCCTTGGTTGCCACAACTTCATTAATAAGGTTGGTTATAAAAATTCACAAAAAGCTCTTTTATCTTATAGAAAGTCACAAATCAGAATTTGTGCCCTGGATTCTTTTTATTCTTTTCATATGATAAACCTTTATTGGTTTTTGACTTTTGTCTACTTCATTTTAATATTTCTTTGTAAATTTAAACTAAATTTGTGGATGTAGAGAAGTGTAGAGTCAATATTACGTCAGATTTAACTTATTTTTTAGGTTTGTATGTGTAGACTCAATTACTTAGTTACTTGGGGAGTCATAAATAAAAATTTTTTGCTACTTGTTGATCTTGAGTAGGTGATGCCTACGCATCACCTTGCTTAGATGGGGTTGCATGGCCTTGAGGACTTTGACAACGCTACTCCTAACTGGCTCATCCAAGGTTTTCATTGTACATATTCCAACCACCCCTTAATTAGTTGTGTTTTCTCATTTTATATCTAATTGGGGGCTACTCTTACCCTTTCTCAAGTATGATCATTTATCTCTTGATGCGTTAATTCTAAAGTATTTAAAAAGGTGGTTTATTTACTTAACATGACATATTTAATCCTTTCCATCTCTGATAAGTACCTATATATGATAATTTAAATGAGATTATTTTACTAAATATATGTCATAAACAAAAGCTAGCAAAAAAGGAAAGCTAGTGAGGGCCAAATTCTCAAGAAACTGCTTTTACACCATTTTTCAGAAAGTTGTAGTTCACAAATGGTACCCAAAGCAGTGATGCTAATCAGAGTCTTGAATAGCTTTTCGACTTCAACAAAAAGTCTGCAAAGGCCACAAAAATCATTTAGTCGTGTCTTTAGACCATATCAATGACCAAGTTAGGACAGAAACTTTTCAGAGCCAAACATAGATTGAGCCAATTCCTATTTATTAGTTGGAATTATGGGCATATAATGATATGTGCGACAGAGCAAGTAACCTTTAATTTTTTTTTTTTTTTTTACTAATCTCTTTGAGCATTGCTTTGCATGAGTTTTAATTGAGTTGCGATTATTCAGAGAGTAGTGGATGAGAGAACATCAAAGGCAACGGAATTGGAGCAAAAGCTTGCAGTGGTTGAGGTTGAGTTGACTTGTCCTCTTATTATTTCTTTTTGTACTTTTTTGGGTTTGTGAAGATATGCTCTTAGAGTGTATGTTGCCAGGCTGAATGTGCATCTCTAAGCCAAGAGTTGCAAGACATGGAAGCTCGTGCTCGCCGTGGACAAAAGCGGTCTAGCGAAGAAGCAAGTCAAGCACTTCAGGCAAGTAGCATAATACTACGTTAGCTAGTTAGTTCTATAGGCATTTTTTTTTCCCGAAAACATGTCTATCGGGAGCCTTCTTGTCTGTGTTAAACTGGGATTACTTATAATGCAAAAAATTGTTGCGTAAAGATTTCATGAAAATAGTAATTGACGCAACAAATAGTGCTTATTGGAGCATATGGAAATTTAAATGTTTATTTTCTATGTCTATCACTTTGTCTTGTCGTCTTTTAGTTTAATAACTTCTGGAAATCATGCTTTAAGGTGCAAGCATGGCAAGAAGAAGTTGAGCGTGCACGCCAAGGTCAAAGAGATGCTGAGAGCAAAGTTTCTTTGTTAGAGGTAAGTACTTTTTTGTTCTTGCAGGTTAATATTGTTGTGTTTTCCATGTTGATGGGCAACAACATTCTTCTGTTATTTTATGCATGAGATGGTTATGGTCTTGAAACACGACCAGGGATCTTGCTATAAATAACTTTGTCAATAGTTATTAAAAAGTTGTTCTTTTAGATAGCTTTGCCAAATGTTGTAAACTTGTAACTTTTTGGGTGCTATTTCTAATGGCTTATGATCTTCGCCAATTCGCTTAGAATTTTCATTGTCATTTTTCTCAGGCTGAAATACAAAAGTTAAGAGTAGAGATGGCAGGGATGAGAAGGGATGCTGAGCATTATTCTCGTCAGGTATCAGTTATCATGTCTTTTTATCTTTGGACAACTATCATTGTTAAACATTATGCTGTATTGTTTTGGAGATACTGAAGAATTTATTCTCCGATGTAATTCTTCTAGTTACTTTTCTTTGTTGTGTATAATTGATAAACCCCTATATTACTTATCTTTTTGTCTGTAATGATTGAGTGGCAGGAACATATGGAACTGGAGAAGCGATATCGTGAACTAACAGATTTGTTGGTATTAAAGACCTCAGAAATGTTTATTTGGTATTTATTAGTTAATATTCGTTGATGATGATAGCCTTAGCTAGTTTCTTATAATCCAATACAGTATCATAAGCAAACACAACTAGAAGCCATGGCCAGTGAAAAGGCTGCTGTAGAGTTTCAGATGGAGAAAGAGGTTAAACGTCTTCAAGAAGTGCAGGTTCATTAAACATTGAATTTTCTTTTTCCTAGCCAAGTTAACTAGCAGTACCTCTAATCTTTGTTTGTTTGAAATGCATCTGATGATTTTGCCTCCAGGTCCTTGGAATTGAATTATCTTTTAATGAAGAAAATACTTTTTCCTTTTTTTTTTTTTTTTTTTTTTTTTTGCTTTGTTTCTGAAATCCTTCGTCAAATAACAACAGTCCATATTATAGAAATGTCTATGTTTTTGCCTTGTAAAATCATATAATTATATATGTATAATATTTCCCATCGTACTGTCAAATTTACTCAAAATTGAAAAGCAATGGTAATTCTACTCTGGGGTAAAAGTAGAGATGTCTCTTAAGTTACCCTTTATGTGGAAGTATCAATGTAATTTCATAGTCATTCCTACATACAAAACATAAGTTAGATGATGGAACAAATAGACCTAGGTGCAAAAGATGATAACATTCTTTTTGAATTTCAAAAGGAAGGAGTGGTCATCAAATTTTCCCCTCTTGCTTTAATCAGGCAATTGATTTGTCTCGCTCATTCATTCCTTGGTTGGCACTTCTGTTTTTTATCTTTTATTTGGTTAAATGTTGTTGTTTGCTATTGCTTGTTCTAACATGTCTGCTTTACTGAACAGATGGAAACTGAAAGAAGCAGAGTTTCTCGTCGAGCATCCTCCTCTTGGGAAGAAGATAGTGACTTGAAAGCACTTGAGTACGTTAGCTTTATCCTAAAACTCAAATTTTTAATATCATCCTTTTGGACGTCTTTTTACTATCATTGTCTTATCATGGTGAGGATTGGGAAATGTTATGTTGTATTGATCAATTTGCACTTTTGACCTATAATTTGACTAAACTTTCATTCATAATGTTTTATTGCAAGACAAGCATTTGATTGCAAAAATATTGGCTGAGGGGTAAGGTTGTTTATGGGAGGTGAAATCTTATGCTTGTTAAGGACAATTCCAGTCAGTCTCAAAAGGTTTTTGGGATGGGTGAATGGATTGGGGGTTGGGTTCTATTTTGATAGAAAAAAAAAGGTCAACTCCAATCATGCAATGATTGTTAATTTTGTCTTAACGGGTCCACCAAAATGCAAATGTTTGTAATGAGTCACATTATATTATCCTGACATAATGAGCAATATTTAACCCAAAAGTAGGCTTTCGCTCCAAGTGAATGAGTAACTCTTTATTTTGTGTTCTCTAGATGCAACAACAAATACATAAGACCAATGATCATGGTACTCAAGCTACAACCTACAAGGACTTGGGTTCCAGTTTGACCACTTATCTATTAGCAGAAATGTATCTAATGACGAAACATATTACTTGAGAAAATGCATTTTTCTTCAGGGTTGGAATTCAAATTGCCCCTAGACTTTGGTTGCTTAAAACTTGGAATTAATTTGTGGAAGTTCAATTTGACATAGGGAAAACATTTTGTTCCATTTCTTTTCTTGTAAATTTGTCAATGTCATTGCAGATAAGCATAATCATATCTATCCAAATGTTGATGCTGGAACACACATGAAGCAAACATGATTATATATTCTTAAAACTCATTTTTTATGAAATACAATGGTGCTAACTAAGACTTATTACTTAACATTACTTGTTGCCTATTGCCTGAATATATATATATATATATATATATATATATATATATATATATA